>SCDS01000816.1:0-63855 GCA_004149465.1 Drosophila nigromelanica
AAAAAAAAACTGCATAGACGATGGCCTCTGATCGTGGACATCCCATGTGGAAGTCGTTGTCAAAGGCCACCCCTTATACTTGGTGAACGCTACACAAGAACTGGCACCCAAACAGGTGGCCGAAATATGACACCTAAGAATAGGCTTCCTAACATGGTGGACACCACAATACCATATGCTTTTACGTATTTTTATACCCTGAACCCATTGGAAATTTGTAAAAAGGGTATAATAGTTTTGTGCAAATGTATGTTACAGGCAGACAGAAGCATCTCCGACCCCACAAAGTATATATCTTAATCAGGACGACGAGCTGAGTTGATTTAGACATGTCCGTCTCTCCGACCGTCTGTATGAACGCAGGGACTTTGGTAATTACAAAAGCTAGAGACATAAACGTTTCTACTTAGGATTCTCCCAATTAATGTGCAGAATGAGTTTAACATTTTTCTTCGATATCTTGCCCTGTTTCATTAATATCGATACAAATTCATTAATGATATTAATAATGATATTATTAAGAAATAATGTAGTATTCACTATTTTAAATCTGCTTCATCACTTTCACTATCATACATGTTATTAAATAAATAAATTAAACTAGACTTCATATATTATTGAAGGGCACAATTGCTTCCTTCGGATAATAAGATCTACATTTGCACAGTGCAGGGCATTCAGATAGAATGTTTTTTGATTAATCCCAATACTCACCAAGTGGATTTTCCATGTGTTTCGATTATATATGATCTGTGTATTGGCTTTTATTTTGGATATATAGGTACCGTATTTGGTATCTCTTATTCTTATGATTTCTAACATTCTACAGATTGTCCAAAGAAATACGGGAGTACTTAGGTTTGAAGATTATAATTTCCTACATATAATATGCAACAGCAAAACTTTACTCATATTCCATTCACCCATTTAAATGTGTATGAAGTATAATGAAAATCAAATAGTTATCATTATCGCAAGCCACAAGCTCATATGCGCCACATTTGTGTCGGGCTGCATACATTTCTTGGGTGGTTTGCCGGAGCCTGTTTAGGGACCGCAAAGCCCCGTTTTGACTCCAACCCAGCCCGACACACATTCACATATTTTTAAATATGCCGAAACATTTGGCACACACACACGGACACACAAATTTCTTGCGCTAGAATTTCTAGAATTGTAGATCTGACAAAATGGCAAAACTTTGCGACAAATTATAATGGCGGCCACACACACACACACAGAGAGAAATATATATTTGAATTTAATTTTGAGGCGTCTATAGGGGCGCAGCAGAGGCAGCTGCGCAATGGCGACAACAGCTGTTGAGCTACTTTAACAGTCTGCTAGCTCATTAAGTTTTCCTACACCACATACACACATACATACACACACGTAGCATGCAATATAATGCGGCACACAAATAAATTTGTCACAGAAAATTTTGCAACTTTGTGTAATCCGCAGGGAATGCGTTGCTGGGCGTGGCGGGCGCCCATGGCCACCAGAGGCAACCGCAGCGTACAGAATCTAGAAATCAACGAGTTTATCTCATTAAAAAGTTATTTTCCGCAGCAGCTGCAAATACACACACACACACACACACACACACACACACACACACACACACACACACACACACACAAGCAGTCAAGCTGACAGTCTTAGCCTACACATGCCAAGACACACACACACAGAGAGGGGGAATGAGACGTGGGGCGTCATGTGTACTTAAAAGTGAAGGCAGGCAACGAAATATGTAAATCCACTTCATTTAATTTCGCATTTAGCCAAATGCTAACAGCAAATGACAAATATTCTTGTTAAGAGGCATAAATGCAGCAGCAGCAGACAAGGCTTTGACTTGGCTTGGCGTCCAGCCAAGTGCTGTGCTAGCGGAGCAGCAGCAAAAGAAGTAGGAGGAGGGGGTGGTATAGCAAAAGGCAGCTCGCTTTCTTGGCTTTGTCATGTTGTTAGTGCAGCTCGACATACTTTTGCTGCAAGTATTTTGCAACAACGTCGTTTTGCCGCCAAAAAGACACAGTACATTTCCGCCGGCAGTTTCCGGTTTCCGGCATTGTTTTAATGCCGCGCCGTGCTGCGCCGTGCCACATTGCTGCCAGCGCCCATCGCGTTGCAAACAAATCGAATTGTAGCATCAGCGCTCGAAAATTAATATAGCTAAGTGCAACTGTAAAGCGACTGTTTGGCAAATCAAGTAAACAATCTGAGCAACCTTTGCCGCTTGCCACGCAAATGAAGTTGAATCGCTGTCAGACCTTGCCACACAGCATTATGACCACTTAAGCATGCCCGAGTTCGCCACTTCCTCCCGCCGAGAGTGTATGCACTGCTGTAGCTCGACTCAGCTGGATTGGAATTTGTGTGCTACCTGCTAACCAGGGCTGCAATAAAACTTTTGAAACTAGTTTTTCACGTCCTCGAATCCAAGTTGTGATACAAACATTTTATTCGTCATCATTTTTCTAACATTCATTTTTATGTTTTTCAAAATATTTATTTTTGTACTTGTTCACGAAGTGAAACTAGTATATTGGATCTGTGCACTGTCTGTCATGCTGTCCGTCTGTCCGGATAAACGCAACTTTTTTCGGCGCCATTGAAGAAAGAGCTTGAAAGTTTGGATATATACTGGAAGTTATCTTTTTTAGACAAAGTATTAAGATTTTTGTGCCACGCCCACTGGGAGGCTGACAATTCGATAACATGTCTAAACACCTCAAATCGCAAATCGATAAAATGTGAATATTTCTCACAATTTAAAGATATAGCCATCACATTTGGTTTGTAGCTGGTGACCTCCCACATCTCCCATAGTTACTAGAGTTACTAATTTTGGATGGTAGATAACTGGTCATCTCCTTTAAAGATTGGTACAAAAATTTGGATGTGTAAAGCTCTCAGATCCATAGGTCTCATATTTCAAACACCCATAATTTTCGGAAATTGCAAAAATAGAAATCTCCCACAGTTTTAAAGCTAGTGACCCCGGCATCGCACAAAATACCGAAAATTGTCAAAATAACAATAATAATTAAGAAAGTGAACCAGTATAACGTAGTCGGTAACGCCGGCTACAGCGTTCTTACTTGTTTTATTTTTTGCTGCATTCAGCTGGATAGCGCCACGTTAATATAAATATACGATACGTCCAAAAATTGGGCTTTCTTGGGAAAACTTAATATTTGCTATTTCACAGGCAATCAAAAGCTGGAATTTTGGTTCGAACTGGTTCGGTTTAAATCTGTATGTTGCCTGTCTCTGCTGACTGGAGCAGCAAATCAAAGTTGGCGCGCCGCTGTCTACCTTGTGCTTGCTGCATGTGCTGCTATTGTTGTTGACTGTTTTTGAATGCTTCAGCATTTTGGTCAATATTTGCGCTGCGCTTTGGCGTGACCGCCAGTCCCATTGCCCTTCAACGGTTGCCTGCGGACTTCGTCTCTAGCAGCGACTACGGCTTTGTATATGCAGATGTCGTAGCATGAAATGCTTTTAGCCAGTTTTACCAAGCTACCGGTGCACCTTTTTCTAGTTTACTTTTTCTAGTTTACTTTTTTTATTTTTTTATTTTTGGTTAACAACATAAAAACGTGCTTACACCTCGCACAACCAAGCACACACCTGCATGCACACACAAACGCACCCACACACACACATGCTCACACACACACTCACCAGCTTTTAGCAACTAGATTTTAGTTTTTCTATCGACTTTGAACTCGTTCATTGGATTCACCTGCTGCTGTTTTCTGCTTGGCTTGCTTTGGTGCTGTCTATCCCTCTTTCTCTCTCACTCTCTGCTTCGGTTCCAGTTTTGTTGCAGATAACCATGTCGACCTCAAACTGGCCTTGCTTATAATCCATAAGCCTTGGCACTTAAATGTATTGCAAATTTACTTTCAATTTGATCTATGCAGCGTATTCATTTTATTTAATGGATAAAACTTGTCAGAAAATCTCGAATTGACTGCACTCGTCATTTTACTGTATCAATTTTAGATTGCTGTTGTTGTCATTACCCTGAACGCATTAACAACGGTTAAAAGGGTATGACCGTCTGTCCGTCCTTTCATTTTTATGAAAGCAGTGATGTCGGAAACTGCAAAAGCTACAGACCTAAGCTTTTCGACGTTAGATTCTTCCAATCAATACACAGAACAAATTTATAGTTTTTTTCGATATCTCGCCCCGTTTCATTAATATTGATAAAAATCGAGTTCAATCTTTGGTTTGTGTACATTTGTGAGTGCGTGTGAATTTGTGTATGTATGTATGAATGCAAGGAGGTTGAAATGTTTGTAAAGACAGACCGCAGGGCATGGTATCTCCTAGTCGGGTAGTGCCGACTAGAGTTTACTCACCTGTTTGTTGTTACTTACGGTTACTTGTGGCTGTTTTTGGTTGCGGCTTTCAAAGCCTTAATGCATTCAGCAGGCATTTGCACATTTTAGTTTGCATTCATTTGATTGATTAACTCATTTTGAAAGCATTTTTAATGAATTTTTGTGCGTTTGATAGATATATTGAAATTAACTACATATGTATTAGGTAGTTATAATATAATATAATCATAATAACAGCAATTTAACAATGTTTATTGTTAATTTAGTTGCCACTCAGTGGCCTCAGGACTATTTATATTTATAAAACGTGTGTATTATTTTTTTTGTAAATAAATTTAAATAATTGAAAACCCAGTGTAAATTGTGTGATAACAATATTTAGATAAACTAACTAAAAATCTAAAATTCATCTAAAAATTCAGCATCTATATACGCTGAATTTTTAGATGATTTTTTATATTGACTACAAATTGGATTTGAAAAACTAAGTGAATTTCGCATGCAAATTTGACTTACTTATTTAAGATCTCTTTTTTGACCAACCTTTTTATAAGAATGCAAACCAATTTTCTCGCAAATTCATTAATTGACGTCTTGGGCAGACTGGCTAAACTTGCCACCTTTTATGCCCACTTTTATTACTTATGGGCATATCTATAAATATCTTAATCTTTACTTATGCGAACAGAAGTCATCGTGTTGATTGCTAACTAAGTTTGTTTGGTAGCATTTGTTACTGTGCGAAATCCTTGGCAACAACTTCATGCATCATTTAGCATGGCAAACTGTTTGATGGTTGTTAACTTGAGAGTCCGAACTAACAAAGGCGGCCATTTTGGGGTTGGGTTTGGGTTCTAATGGAAATCAAATTCTTTAGAAGTTCTGGTTCTGGCTCTGGGCCCATTCCCTTGACCATTGATCATCCAAATGTTACGCATCGCAGCCAGCATTTACAGTTACAATTGTTCATTGGCAATTTGCCGACGCTTTTCGCTTGCTTTTGTATTATTTACTAAAAACTTAAAGGGCTCAATAAAAGCACCCAAGGATGCGTGTGCTGCCTCTTCTTGATCCTATGCAAACAGGCAAAAGCCAAAATAAAGCAAGTAAGATTGCACAAGTTGAGAGCACCCGACTTGCATATACCCTGAACACTGAAGTGTCTAGGTCATATAGTTTCCGAGATCAACGCGTCCATACATACGGACGAGCGGAAAGACAAACAGACTCGGCTTTATCGACTAGGCTGTTTATGCTGATAAAGAATATATATAATTTATGGAGTCGGCTATGCCTCCTTCTGTCTGTTGCATAGATTTGCATAAAACCATTATACCCTTTTTACTCAATTGATTCAGGGTATAAAAAAAATGAAACATGGCCTAGAACAGAAAACTAGTCCTACTGACTGAAAGACAGGGCGAAATGCCAACATCAGAGCATCTGTCTGTCCATGTATATGTGTGTATATATGTGTGTTTGTGGAAAGGTCAGCCTTTTATGTTTGTTTTGTATTTTGTTTATGCAAAAATTGCCAGAGCAATTTCATAATGGGTCAAAAGAGAAATCAACTTTTGTTGAAAGTGCTTTAAAATGCAGGACAACAACAGCAGCAACAGCGGCAGTAAAAAACAGAGTTAAAATGCTCTGGTCGAAAGTATCCGACATGCGGATACCCACTACTCATTTTCAAGGTACAATACATTTGTATTTAATTTTATTAATATTTGTAATCATAACACAAAATACAAAAAAAAAAAATTTTTTTGACCAATTGACAAAAAGACAGACATCTTCTGCCTGTCACATCCATATTCACATAAGTAATATACCTTATTTTTATACATTTTCAGTTGGTGCAGGGTATAAAAAGTGGCAGGACATGAGCCTGATTGTTGCCAGGTCGTCGCTCAGTCCATTGACTAAATGGAGCGGATGTCAAAAACTAAAGTTGCAAATTTTTCGTACGCTTTTTGTTAGTCTCGTGTCCGAGACACAAGCCCAAACACACTCACTCACACATACATACAAGTCACTTGCATGCATCGCTGAGGTTGTGGACAAGGACAACAACATTGTCCCGGCACTTGAGAAACCTTTCCAACCGCCATTTGTTGTTTGGACGCCGCCCCGTTAGGTTCATTTCGTTACACTTTTTTTTATACCCTAAATCCACTGAAAATGGGTACAAAGGTATAATGGTTTTGCGCTTATGTATGTAACAGGCAGAAGGAAGCATCTCCGACCCCATAAAGTATTTGTATTCAGCATCACTAGCCCAGTCGATTTTGCCCTGTCCGTCTGTCTGTACAAACGCGTCGATATCAAAATCGTTTTTTACCCGGTTTTTTTTAACATATCTATCTTTAACTATAAGAGCTAGAGCCACGCGTGAAGCATGCGCAGATTGTGAATATTTCTAATTTTGACACAAAAATGAAAAACGCAAATCAAAAACCACAGACTTGCGAAGTAGTTTGTACATACATTACAAAGCTCATGTTAAATCCAGACAATTTCAAACCGATCGTACTTTTAGTTTAGAGGGAAATCAAGAATTTAGTTTTTATTGTGGGGCCAAGCGCAAGAAACACTTTCTCTATTCATGTGCCCACATATTTGCAATGGTAAAGTTGGGCAAAATCAAATGGTGTTTTACCCAGTAAGAGTTGAGCAGATGAAGTCAAAGAGTCAGCGGTTTGAGCTCGCGTGACAAAAGCGCCGAGTTTTCTATTCGCATTCACGAAAGGAAACTAGTATATTGGATTTGTGCAATGTCCGTCACGCTGCTGATCGCAACTTTTTTCGCCGCTATTGGAACTAGAGACTTGAAAATTTGGATATGTACTTGTAGTCATCCTCTTCAGGCAAAGTGTTACGATTTTTGTACCACGCCCACTGGGAGGCTGACAATTCGATAACATGTCGATACACCTCAAAACGTAAACCGATAAAAGGGGAATATTTTGCCATAAGTTGAGATCAAGACTGACTTAATTTGGTATTCAGACAGCTGGTGAGTTCCTCGAAAAATTCTGATCTTGTATCCTGGTCACGCCCACTAGAACGACCCCAGTCACCCCGCCCTCACAAATCGCAAGAGCCTGTATCTTTCACAGTTTTACAGCTAGAGACCAAATTTTGAAGGTAGACTTTCTTTAAATATTAGTAAGAAATTTTTTAAATTTTCAAAACCCGGATTTGTTTCAAATAACAATAATAATTAAGACCTTGAACGAGTATAACGTAGTCGGTAACGCACGACGGCAAAGTTCTTACTGTCTTTTTTTGCGTTTTTTCGTTAATAGGTTTTAATATTTTTATATATAATATTTCTATCTTTCTTATTAGACTTTTTTTGCGATGGTTAAGTTGAGTTTTATCACAATAAAAACGAATCGTAGTATGGCGCAGCCGATAAGGGTTGTATAGCTAAGGTGTAAGAGTCGGTGGTTCGAACCCTTGTGAGCGAGGTCGATTAACTTTTATTTGGTTTTTTCTTTTTTCGTTGAAAATTATTAATTTTATTTTTTTGTTTTTTTTATTTTGTGCACCTTAATACTAATCAAGTGCCTTGCGTTTGTATATATTTGTTAAGTGCTGAGTTCAGGGTATCTCCTTGTCGGGCGGTCCCGACTAGAGAAATCAAACTTATTTTTTTTTTTTTCAGTTTTAAGTTTGGGTTTGTGTGTTGCCCTCAGGAGATTTGCCTTTTTGTGCCCGTTTTGGCCTATTTGAGCATTATTCCTTTAAGGTTTTTCCTTCGAATTGTCCTTTTGTATAGCATCGTTCGTACATGACGGTCCCCTTCTCGCACTGCTTAAAGCTTTTACTTTTTTGACATTTGGGCTTATGTCCCCTAAAAAAATCTATTTAATTGTCTGGTGTGAAAAGTTTTGTGTGTGCTAATGTGACAGGCTATATTTAGATCACAGTTTTTCTGTTTCATATATTTATATTCAGAGTTTTATTTATATTTGATTATTTTATATTCAAGTTTTCAATATATATGAGCTATCTGCTGTCTTTTGGCTTAATTAAGATTTAAAGCGAACATTTGGTTGGCAGCGACAACTACTTCAGATATTTTTTTTTCGTAATAAGTTGAATTGAACTCCATTAGCCAGTTGGCCAAGACCAATACATTAACACCTCAGCAGATGCATGTGCAACATTTTACTGTCACTTACGCATGTCCACTTGTCAATTACCATTTATGTATATATTGTTGGTTTTATTAATATGCGAAGGTGGAGCGGCCGCCGAGTGCAACGTGTGATATATGCATATGCCACACGTGGCATGCTGCAGCTTTTAGTGGAATAAATTGCAAAGGTTTTCATTGTTTTCCAAATGATTTTCTGTAATTTTTTCACTTCACTGGCGATATTTGGGGTGCCAAAGAGCTTGCGAAAATACTTCAAATACTTTTCGGTTTGAATGAAATGCAGTCTGCAAGCACTGAATGAATATTTATTGAATTAAGCTGAAAGCAAACGAACAGCAGCTACAGTTACATATACAAAATTCAAATACAGTTACAGATACAAATATAGTTACAGATACATTTACATCGATGAGCTGCATTTGTACTTTGATTAAATCGTCTGCGAATGTTGTGCGCAAAGAAATCGCGTAACTTTGTTGTTGGCTATTGTGTAATTGACTTGGCTGTTGTGCAACATTTCGTTGCTGCCCCCTGTCAATGACTTGCCCCAAAAACCAGCTGGCCTTGCACCCCACACCTCCCCTCCCCTTAGCGGGTGCACATTCATGTCATAGTTTTGCTGTGGCGTCCCTTTGCTGGCTTTACCTTATAACGTGGCTTTTGCTCGCTGCGTAGCTGTTGCTGCTCCTTCTGATATTCCTTTTTTTGTCTTTTTTTTGGCTTCTTCTGTTTTGGCGCTTACTTACGATAACTTTATGACGCTTATCGCTACAAATGTGCTTGTATCTGGGCACTCTGTGTGTATCTCTGTATCTTTATTTCGCCTGCAAGTACATTCTGAGCGAGCGCGCGCGCACCACATAAAAGTAAAGTGTAGCCAAGTTGGTGCAGCCAACAACGCTGTTTCCCGCGCGAATTCTTTATTTGCTGCTGCTACAACGTTGGCCAAACGGAGAGTGTGTAAAGGGGAGGGGTGAACCCTGGGATAATCGCAAAAAGGAGTCTGGCAAATATTATTTTTTATATTTATTTGAGTTTTTTTCGCCTTGCTTAATGTTTATTATGAATGTTACTCATGAGCGTATTTAGTTAATTTTATTTCACACAAGAGAAGCCAGAAAAACCCGCCCACTTTTTTTTTGCCTAGTTACGCCTCTTTTGGAGTTTTTGCTCAGCCGGGCATAGTCGAGTGCTAGCTGAAAATTAAGTTGACGCCATCAACACTTCGCCACTGTCTCTTGTGTGTGTGTGCGACGGCGTCAACAAATTAGAAGTCAGTAAACCCGGCAAAAAGCAAAAAAACAAAAACAAAAAAAAACAGACAGTCGCTTATCTGAGATAAGTAGATGAGAAAAGTTTTGTGCTTGGTACGCTGATAAGTTGAATTACATGCCTGCCATATTTGCCACATCGGTATATATAAAGCGAAGATGAGTCTGTGACTAGGACAAAATATATACACCCCCCGAATGTATCTATTAATGGGTTTATGCGCTCCGCTTTTACACAGGCAGCAGCTTAAACAGTTTTACGGCCAGTTACGGGCAGCGATGCTGATGGCATTAAATTGGCGACAGTGTTGCCCAAATCTGCGCTTCCTTAAATGCAACCTGGCCAACAATGTTGCAATTGATTGGGCCATTCGTGAGCAGCGGCGAGCTGCTTTAAAATGACCTTCAAATGAATTGAGTTGCCGTTGGGGGGATTGTTAAACATCATCAGGATGCGTATTAAAGTCAGAGAAATAAAAACGTAGAAAATCTGCAGAGGAATAAAAATCGGTGGCTAGAATTCGGCCTGAAGTAAATAATCTACACAGCAGATACATAATGCTTTGACAGAAGCTATTATAATTTTGTTGCGCAATGTGGAATAGATATAGTAAAATTAGACATTTTTCTTGCTGGAGTCAGATTTGACCACTATATAGCTCACATAGGAATTATCGGTAAAAAATTAGTTTTTGTGTATAAAATGCCTATAGAATACATTAGCTTCTATAGGATACATGGGTCCAAAATATATTTTTGAAAATTTTGTGTTTTCAAATATTCCTATCATATATTCTAAAATATTTGTTCCAATCAGTTGTAAAAATAGCAAATAGGGCCGCACGAGGTGCAAGGTGCACGTTCAATTTAAAACAGCTTTTATGCATATGGATAACAATTCATAAAATAAATTATGTGAAAAAAGAGTCCAGATAAGCCCCTACAACACATTAAAATGTCTTAGTATAATTGAAGCAGTATATTCGTTTACGCATATCAAGTGCTCACATCTCCCTTATAAGGAATTTCTTTATACGCTTTAATAACATTGCATGATATCGTTCGGCAACGTTTCATTAAATTAACGCTTATATTAATGATACACCAAGTGGCCAGTGCACATTTCGCATACACCACATAGGCCGACAAAACATATACATTTACAAGTGTTTTTGTGAACGTTGCTAATTTATAAAAGCACTTGACAGCATCTCCAATTGGAGAGCTTTAAACGTGCGCTTACTCGAGAATTTGCCGTTAATGTGTAACAAGCACTCGAAGCAAATTTAAATTAAGCTCAACTAATTGAGGAACAACTAAGAATAGAATGTAGAAAACGTAGAACGAATAAGAAAAAAAAATGTTTGCTTTTACCGTGGTTTTGGCTAGAAGCAAGTGAGGCGACCAGCGATAAGCGACCGCTGGCTGCTCCGCGCTTTGAGTTTCATCTTAAAAGTTATTTTTTTTACTTAATGAAATCAAAATAGATGTTACCTGCTGGCTCATACCGTTGTAATCTGTGCGGGATAGCAACGATTTAAAGGCTCTTAATGCTTGCCCAACTGTTTTTGAATTTTATTCTCGTACTTCATTTGAAATAAAATAGTTTTAAATTTATATTTTGCACGTATTGCTGCTTGAAAAGTGCATTAAAAGTATGATCGATAATATATACCTTAAATTTCTCAATTTTTCAACTCTGATACACACTATATTCCACACACCCATTGTGACTAGTTTTACTGGCAACGAAAAATGCATTTGCTAAGCCAAAGCTTGGGCCATGACTTTTGCTTTCGGTTCGTCAATCACCTTTTTATCTTGCAGGACATTACGTAGTAAACCGCAGAGCTTTGCTGGCATTATGTGCATGTCCTTCTCACCAGCTAGTGTGCGTGTGTGTTGTCCTTGTGTGTGTGTGTGCACAAATTTATTACAACCTTCGGGAATTCTTTTAAGTAGTTGCTCGATTCAAAATAATTTTCCATTTATCACTGTGATAACAAAACAGTTTTTCCTCGACCTAGCGCGAAAATGGCAAAATAACATCAGCAACAGCACCAGCAACAACCGCGGTCGCACCAACAACAACGAGCGTTATGAGCGTGGTGTCTGCTCTGTGGTTTGGGGGCGTGCCACTGTCCTGTGGAAAATAAAGTGCTCTTCGCAAATCTTGAGCTCGCCGCACTCAGTCCAGGGAGTTGAGAGTTTTTGGCGCTCGTTAGGGCAACCTTTGGTTCGACTCACAGTTCCAGCCAGTGTCTGACTTGCTGATGAGAGACAGGTTTTGGGGAGAGGGGACGTTCGCTGTTCTAATGATAAATGCCGGGCAGCAGGTGATTTAAAATAATTTCGGTCAGCGTGAAAAATATTTGTTGTTGTTTTTCAAATTTTTGAAATTTATGAGCTGCCGTTTGCCAAGCTCCAAGTCGGAGTTGGCCGAAAAAAGTAAAAACAGCAACAGATAAACGAAAAAAATTTTTTTTTGAGCTGGCTTGCCGCAATTGCCATGTTTGCAGGAGTTGGCGAACGTGGGTGCTGGCCAGAGGCGGGTGTACAGGTAAAGGCAATGGCAACGTCACCAAACCTGTTAAAAAACGTAACTTTTGGTCACGACACGTCGTTGGGCCACCTTAACTTGATGCCCCAAAAGAGGTTAGAAGCCAAAACTTTGCTTTTGCAATTCGGCCAACTCATTTGCCGCACTCGATGTTTACTTCTCTCTCTCTCTCCCTTTAGCAAGCTGTCCTCTCTGTTTGGCAGTTTCTTTTGTGTGGATTTCTGGCAAGTTGATTTTATAAAGCGTACTAGATTCTAGCTGAATGTAGCCTTTGCCAAACGCTTGTCAGGGGCAGGCAGGCAGGCGCAGGCAGCATGCACCACATACCCTTGCTGCAACATTTCATGGCTTGTGCCACAAAACTTTCATTTGTGTTCGATCCAACTTTGATGAGCTGCTGCTTCTGCTGCTGCTCATGCTACTGCTGCTGTTTCTGCGGCTTTTGCTGGGGCGTTGTGCGAAAATGATATGCTCGGCCCATTGAGCAAGGCGTGTTGCGCCATTAAGCAGAGTACGAGTCAGACAAGACAGTGATAGAGGGTGGGGAAATGTAAAGTTGCCAGTTGTATCCGGTCAGCCAGGCAGCAGCCAGTCAAGTGCATTTGCATAATTTGCTGCGCTGCGTAAAGTTTTTGCATATTGGCCCAAGTTTTTCGGTTAAGACTGCATGTTTATTAAGCAATCAATTATAAAGATTGCCGCACATAGCATATTGATTTTCTTTGCCTGGAGCATTCAACCACAGCCAGGTGGTTTTGGCTAAATATTTCCAAGTCGCTACGAATCATTTTGAGGCAGCTCCATCAGTGATATCAATAAATGTCCTTGGCATTTTGGGTGAGTGTTTGCAACGAGTGCTTGATAAATAGATTAAATGGCATTTTGGCCTGTAAACGATACCCTTATTTACCTATCTCACAGCCAAAACGCAGCTCATGCCAAGGTTGTTGATGGAGTTGTTGATGTTACATAAAGTTTTACGACATCGGAGCCCCGATCGGAATGTTGTTCAATAGTGGCCTGTTGGTAACATTTGCATGCATGCTCTGTGGGAAATAAAATGCATATAAATATAGCTATATACATACATATACTATATACCAAATATATCTGTTTGTTTGTGAGCCTGCACTTATATAGAATTGCAAAAGTTTAGCTTAAAAGTTTGGCGCTTTACATGCCAACTTGCAGTTGGCAGCAGCCAAAAGAAACGTGCTGCCTTCGCCTGCCTTGCAACAACTGCTAGTTTTCTTTAAGCTGTTGGGTGAAATTCTTGTTTTAACGTCTTAGTTGTTGGCCATCGCTTGCAACTCTACCCTGCCCCCTGTCAGCAGCAGCTTCTGCTTGTCACTCAAGCAGCTAATGCGTTAAAAAATGACAAGTGATAAAAAAGACAGATCCAATATTAAAAAAAATCAGAGAATTAATCCCATTTGTTTAGAGTTGAAATACATTAGAAATTAAATAAAATGCGTTTTTGAAGGTATTCCCAAAATGGTAAAAATTTTATTAATAGACTATATTTCTAGAAAAACAAAAACTAAACAAAATGCATTTCTGATTCGGTTATGTACGAATTTCCAGAAGGACTATAAAATACACCCTTGATATTTCAACTACTTTAAATAAAGCTTAAAATAAGTTTATGCCTGATCAATTAGTGAAAAAAAACTGATTCCTAGAATTCATGTTTCATTTGCCATTTTGCCATTTGGCACGGCTACAGCTTAATCCTTTTAGGTGTAAAGAATACGAAATGTCATGCGTTTCATTCTCGTCGCCGCTTTGTTCCAATTTCAGCTCTGATGAGGGTCACACAGCTGGCGAACAACGGCGAGGTCGCTCTTGGCGTGTGGTTGGTGCTTTCAATTAAAATTTCAACGAGCACGTAACAACTTTTATTGAAATTACGATTGCAAGCAGCTGCATACACATCCCCACAGTTGCATTCACATATGTACATAAGCCCATTCAAACATGTCCACTAGCAGCGCATACTTCATTGCATACTTCGCCGGGCACGTGGCATATGGGAACAAGGTGTGCGACACGTGTTGTGTGTGTATGCGGCACCTGCCTCGATTTGTGGCGCTTGCTTCTAATGAAGACCAAAACACAAAGCTTGGAATTCACAGTGAACAAATGCGCAACAAATGAATGAGCTGACATTTCTCAGCAATGTAAATTCTATTGGTTACTCCCGCATACGACGCGCAGAGTCGTGTGGAGGTCAAATGGGCAGCATTTTCGCATTGGGCGTCAACTCAGATAACAAATATTGCGGATATTTGATTAATGTTTTTATGTGTAAAAGTGTGGGGTAGTTTAACCCAGCTAAAGCGCGAGAACAAAAAGGAGGAAAAAAGAACGAGCGCACCAACAAGAAACGAGCTTCAACTGTGACAATAAAATGTTCCTTCTTTCTATTCATGTATTCACATAATCCAAGATGAAAAATAGATTTTACCAAAAAAATTTTACTGCGCAAAATGCTGACAAGGACATTCCACCATACTGAGCTCAACATGTTGAAGGCTCTAGGGGTGGTGAGGTTGGCGCTGAGCGGTTGCGTGGCCCGCCTGGGATGTTACATCAGCTAAATGGTTAAGCGCACTAGTCTGAATCCAAAAAAAAGAATAAAGTCTACAAATTTTTAGAAAAACAAAAAAGGGAAAGATTGAGCGACGACAACTCCGAACGTCCATGGAACTAGCATTGGTGTTGCTTTCTCTGATTATTTCTCTCCGTCCTTCTCGCATTTTTACCCCATTCTCTCCATGCCCACTGACTTTGCTACATGACAATGAAAATCTGCATTGCTTTTATATGGCTGACTTTTGATGCCCTGGCGCCAGCTTTAAAAAGAGTTTTAAGACTATATAGTTACTTTAAGTTACTAAACTTATTTTAATACTTCATCTGCAAATTTAAGATGCTAATAAAGTTGATTAATGTTCTAGTTATATAAAACTTATAAAACAAGTATATAAACTTGGACAAAATTTATTACCTAGATATTTAAAGATATTCTAACGTGTCAGAGAATGTCGTTAAAAATGCCTTTAAAAAAATGAAAAAAAAATTAATAGTAATTGCATTTTTTTTAGATAATAATAAATATTAATAATTTTAACTTTTGATATTCAAATTTGTAGAAAGTTATATTTTTTTAGGGTATTAAAAATTCGTATAACTCGGGTGAAAATTGGTTTATCTGTTTTTCTTTGCTGCCGTTTCGGTGCTTCGTTTGGAAATTGTCATTTTAGTATTTCGAATTCCCAGCACTGCTGATTTTCTGCTGTCTCTGCAGTTTTCCAGCTTCCTTTTTGTGCTGCCGTCGCCGCTGCTGCCCTTAGAAGCTGCCCCTAAGTTGCAGCCCTCTCCTATGAGTATTTGGTTGGCATTGCTGAATTAAACCAATCACTACTATTTTCACACTTAACTTGCAATTTGCATAAAATATTACCCAAGACCCAACAGTCAAGCAGGCGTTGTCACTAGGGATGCCATTTGGTGTGGGGGATGCCAAAAACATTGGGGGTTTCAAGGGTGGGCGGGTGGCTCACAAGATGTTGGCGCTTGCAAATAAGTACGCAGCCATTGACAGTTGCGTGCGAATTTTTTATTTCTTTATATATTTTTTACACAATCACAAACACACACCAACGCCATTCACATACTTGGGGCCTTGAAATTTTGGTTAGTTCTGCAAGAAATAAGAAAAGTGCAAAAAACATTTTATGTGCTGTCAACGCATTCAACACGCGCGCAAATCTTGACTTTGTTTTTGTGTCAAAATTGTGAAATAGTTAAATTTGCGTTAATAGTGTATTTAGTTAGTATTTTTCTAATATATTTATGCAGAGTGCGTGTGCAGTCATTAATGCAAATGTTACCTAAAACTCACAAAAGTATGAAACTGCGAAAACTTAACTAAACGCATCTCGAAACAAACCATTACACTACATTTAACAAATGGGTTAGATCCAGACAACACCAGCGCGATGAGAGGCAGTACCCCCCCCCCCCCCCCCCCCCCCCCCTCTCCCCCCCCCCAAAAAAAAACATCCTACTTGCTTTTCAAGCAGCTACGCGCTCTCACAGAGGACATTAAATGCCCGTTTTGCACATGTCCAAAACAGAGAAATGGCCTCGTTTTCTTGGCCAACTTACTGCTCCTGTGTTCTGGACAAAGGTAAAGTGCGTGCGCGTGTGAGAAAGTTAAAAATGTATATGTATATATATAAAAGAAATTTGTCAAAATCACTCGGCTGGACGAATGCTACAATTTATATACTTAAATATTTATATGAATTGGGCCAGAGTTGAACTAGAGTTAAGCTATGTAGAAAGTTAATTCTTAAATCATTTTTGTGTCGCTTATTTAAAGAGTCCTTCTCAAAATCGGCTTAGTTAGACTATGGTGGCTTTTATATGGACTCTGAGCTAAGTTGGAATATTTACGATACAATTCTCAGGTTTTTGTAGAGATTTGATCCAGTGAGGAAATCATTAAAAATGAAATTTTATGTTAAAATAGTTTAGCCAAAAGTATCATTAGCTTAAAGTTTGGATCCAAGTCATTATTATTAGTTATATCAGTTTAAACTTGAAAGTTATGATGATTATAAACTATGATTTACCGTTTTCAAATTTTAAAAGATTCTATATCTTAAGAGCTACCCATTAAAAAACGTATTTTTTATTAAAAACGCTTTAGTTTTGACAATATTATGATAGTTTCAAATTTGTACCTATGGCAATAAGCAAATTTATGGATACTATTTAAACATTGACTTTGACAAAAATGTTATTATTAGATTTAAATGTAGTATAGTCATGAAGGCAAAATATTAATTTATCAATATCGGTTCATCTGATGGCTTAAAAATTGTACGCAAAACATGTATTCAAACACGGATTGCTATATAAAGTGTGTTGTTCGATTTAAATGATTCTTGATTGTCTAATTACTGCATGTAATCTACTGATTGACATGCCCCACAAATGTTGCAACACAAATGATTAAATCAGAACATTAAAATGCAATAAGATATTTGTTCGAAAAATCCATTTGTGGAACACAATGCCATTGTCCGTTTGCAACAGTTGTAAATGCTCTAATGTTGCCACTGGCAGTGTTTACAACCCTCAAAGCACTCTAATGCCAACATACAATAAGCACACATTCGCAGACCACACACACACACACTCACACACAAACATTCGCACACAAATGTGCAGCGTGAAGCGATGGCATTGTGTTAACAAATACACTTAGGCAAACACATAATTTCGAGTATTTAACTAAAATAAACAGGGTGTAAAACATTTTATTGCATGTGATGTGGCCCCCTTTCCGCTGTGTGTGCCCCTCCCGCTCGCCCCCCGCCTCTTGAAGTGACATGTGTTTTTTTATTTTGGTGAAGCGCTTACACTTTGCATTTTAACAGTTGCACTTGCACAGACAGTGGCAAACAATCGGACACGTACACATACAAACGAACATACACACACAATATTTGCATTTCAGTCACTTGCACTTTTGACTGCTGCTGCTACTGCTGCTGAAGCTACTGCTACTGCTACTGCTGCTGGCCCTGCTTTTGTCTATGCCCCTGCAACCAGCTCCCCTCAACTACGCCTCTTGGCAGCTCTGATCCTTTTACTCGTCTGTGTCTCTCACTTGCTTTTTTTGCCTGGCACTTTAGCACATTTCCATTTGCAATTGTTATATCCTTCTTTGTGCTGAAACATTTGTGGGTGTCCATGGGTGTGTGTGCGTGTGTGTGTGCGTGTACAGCTGCGTGCCTCAAGCATTTTGCTTTCTTGCATTTTATATTAAACAATATGCCGCTTAAAGAGCGGCACGCGTAAATATTCATAAAAAATAAAGCGCAAAAATAATAGAAAAAACTTGGCATGCAGCTAATTAAAAGAGCTGTAAATTACGCGAGATGTGAACCAGCTAAATGCAAATGCAAATGCAAACCTTAAATAGCAGCAGAACGTGAACAGATGAGGTGAGGGGCATTCTGCTGCTTGTGCGTGGCTTGGAACGGTCACCTTAATTAAAATGCACAATTTTGCACTTTTGGCCTGCGAGCGTTTGCAGTGGCGGTTTGTGCTGCTTTTGCATTAAAAGCGTTGGTGCCAACAACAACAACAACTTTGTCACCCAAAAGCAAAAAAGAAAAAAAACATTAGCTACTTCGCTTCGCCACTGTCATACAATTTATTTGCCAACTACTTTACACTTTTTGCATTTGGCTGCCGTTCTTCGAGTTGTCCTTCTCGTATTGGGCTTTATTTTTTATGAATTCACCCCCTATCCTTTCCCCACTCGCACCAACTGATGTAATTTTGTTGCGGTCTGCGTTCATTTCGCGTATGAGCGAGCGTCGCACTTCGGCAAGCGTACGCCCTGCCCCGCCCCTCTTTATGCCACGTCTTTCCTGTGTGGCATTCACAATTAAAAAGCTCAACACAAAATTTACATTGTCGCTTGATGGTCTGGCGGCCAAAACTCTGCACAGACAGCAACAGCACTTTGTCCATAGACGGACATAGTCGTCATAATCATCATCATCATCAGCAGCAGCTTTAAGCCGCCTGGAGACAGAGAAAGAAAGAGAGTGAGAGAGAGAGAGAGAGAGAGTTGCTGCTGTTCAGTGCATATGAAAAGCGGGTATATATGCCAAAAACCGAAATGAAAAATTTCTGAAGCAGTTTCTGAAGTGCGTAAATGAGCACTTTTATTGTACGCAAGTTCATTTTGAAAAAAAAAGGTTAAAATGCCGATGAATAAACATAAGAAATGCTTTAAACATCTCTATCCACCTGTCATATCTGTATATATAAATGACTAGAAAAAGTAAAAGTTTATTTATATTTATGAACACACACTTATCGGAAAATCCATCTTACTCAAAGGAAAAGTGAGATTTTTAAGTTTCTAAGCATATTTAGCTCATAAAAACTGATAAATTCGAGTTTGAAATATCTTAAAAGATCCACTGGGGAAAATTGTGCACTAAAAAATAAATAAAATTAAAATTAACAAACACATTTCAAAAGTTTTAGTTCTAACTATCTATCTTTATTTTACTTCCCCATGGGTGAAAAGCGAGCACTGCATCAGTTTCAGTCAGTAAAAGAATTATACAATGATCATCGTTTTTAGGGTGTGTCATCAGTCAGTAATCATACATTTCTGTCTACTTAGTAGTCGGTTTTTTTGGTTAGGCCCGAATATGACGTTGGTGCGCCATAAAATTGTAACGCCACTTTATGCATTTTATGCTTTATGACCACAAATGAGCGCACACAATGGTACAGTCAGACAGCCAGGGGAGTCTCAGGCTCTTTCTCTCAGACACTCCCCCCCCCCCCTCTTTCTCTCTCTCTCTCTCTCTATGACTGTTGGCGGTGCAACTTTTATGCACGCACACATACATAGAATTTGATTATGGCACACTTGCCATTTGGCTGCTTTTTACTCCTGTTTTGGTTTTCTCATGTTGCATAAATGCTGAACTTTTTAATTTTAATTGTTAAAAGCTTTTTTGCTAAAATAAAAACGCGGCGAAAAAAACTGACTACGATACGCTGACTGCATTTCTTTCTCGGCCATAACATTCAGGCAACATTAATGCATTAAAACGCGCGCAAAATCACAACTGTCCCAACAGTTCCGAATCCCCAGCACTCAGTTCTCGGCGGCCCTTGTGTTTCCAACTGCTAGCTCGCATTTCACATATTCATATGACGGTCAGTAGTGCGCCATGTGCAACAGTTTTGCCGTCTGATAAATTAAAGAACATACAGACATGTATATACACATGCACGTACATGCATCACACAACATATATACATGCGACAACAGACGAGACCCGAAGCCAATCCATGGGCAGTTAAAGCACTGGTCTGGTCTTCTTTGCAGGCTATAAACCACGCACCCCGACATGTCGTTGTGGTGCCACGCCCACCTGGCCAGATGGCAGCGGCCGGCCGTCTGACTCGTGTGACTGGCTTATGCAATATTAAGCCTGCCATTCATAGATAAATTGCCCCGCGCGTGTAATATGAAAAGTTATGGCGCTTGCAATTAAAATTTGCCGCAAACATGGCGGTAAAACTTTAAAGAATTGACATTAAATTCTGCAAAAATCTGTGCATCAACAGATAAATAAATGAAATATATGTCCTCAAGTGGAAACTGGCGATTCTGAGAGCTTGCAAACGAATTCACAATAAAAATGGAAAAGTCATCTTGTGAGACAAGATGCTCTTTCTTGAGAACTGCAATAAACTGGAAGCATTCAATTGAACGAGTATTCTCGAAGTCGTAAAATTAAATGCAGACAAAGCGTTTGCTAAGAAACGGTTATAATATATCATAATAATAAGCAAATAACTGGAAAACCGAACTCTGATGGATAGCCGAGCAAATGAACATGACATTGTTACTGATCAAGAATATATATATGTATTTCATAGCTTAGGTGACATGTCCTTCCAAGCGTGCCTTCCATCGTGGCATAATAAGAGCATCCTCTGCTATGATATGCATTAAATAATACTTTAAACAATCCCATTCCTCTACGATAGCAAATATAAAATTTTTGAAGAAATTGTCAATATGTTAAAAACTTCCAATATATTAGAAAAAAACAAAATATATTTCCAAGAGCTCCAAAAGAATGCTAATTACATAAAATAAGATTGTTTCAACTGTTAGCTGTTACATTTTCTTTTTCCCTTTAATTAAATTTATAGTGGTAATAACTCCTGTGAAAATGTAAAATTAGATAAATTGTAAAATTAGATATCAGATATTTTTTGACTAAAGTGTGTGAGGATAAACGAATGTAAATAATTCGTTTGTAATTGTTAACTTTAAAGAAAACGCACAACTTAACTTTGAGCAATAAGCGCAAATCAAAAAGGTAAAATTGTCGCAAATTGTACTTTAATTCAGCTATTGTTTGGCATCACATATTGATAAATATTTAAATCCACACATAATCCGACTTAATTTTTTATAACTGCAAACGATTTCTGTGGGATTTTCACAATCCATACAATTCCGTTTTGAATAGCAACGCCAGTGTCTACTTATTGTTAATGTGTGTGTGCCTTGCCTTGATTATTTCGAGATAAACCAACTACATATTTGCACATATGTATATATAAGCATGCCTGCCAGCCTGCCATAATACAATCTCGCAGGCACACACACTCCCACACTCCCACACACAGCAGGCGCATGCTTACAAATTTTGTAATCCTTTAACGATGCGAGCGACTTCCGCCTTTTGCTCTTGCGCACGAATCCACAGGCAGCTTGTTGGTTGCCTGCTCGTCTGTCTGCCTGGGATGTTGGTGTCATTGTCTTGTGTTCGTGTGCCTCATCATCGCATAATTAATCTTCAAAAAAATCATCAGTCGTCGCTGGCATTAATCTTTGTTAAAACGTTTCACGCAACTTTTGGTCCATTGTTACACATACGCCGTGTGCGCCGCATACAAATTGGGGCTTTCGTATTCTTGTTGTTGTCGAGCTTATATCATAATTGTGCGGCTGTTGTTCGTTGTTGTTGATGTTGGTGTTGGAATGTTTGGCATGGCAAAATATAAGTGTTTGCTTTGAAGCCCACTTTGTTTTTATTTACCAATTTCCTTAGCCAAAAGTCTTAAAGCCGGATGTGTGTACAGTTTTAACAGTTTATAGACTACACTTCGAAGGTGGAACAGGGCATGCAATGGAGTCAACTGAGTTCACTTCACTTGCAATGATAAATGATGGCCTTACATAATGCATCTGCTGACAGGCACAAGGCTGTCAGGGGTAGGTCGTGGGTGTGTGTGTGTGTGTGTGTGTCTGTCTGTATTTCGTGTTTGTTTCCGTTGGTGTGGTTATAATATAAAATAATGAATGATATGTTTTTGACACGTTGCCGCTGTCATTGCGCCCCATTCAATTTTAGATCTTTGCGTCATTTTGTGGGGACGCGTCGCGACGCTTTAAGTTTTCTGTTTGCCGTCATCCCGAGTCGCGGGTTATAAGGAAAGGCATCTTTGGCATTGACACTGCTGACTACTACAAACAACAACAACAATGATAATAACAACAACCAGCAGCAGCTACAGGAAAAGCTTGTGCTCTTCATCATGCTCAATTTGCGCGAATTGTGTTGTCTTGTCTTGTTTCCTCTCTCGCGTCTCGCGTCTCTTGTCCCTTGTTAAGTTGACTGTTGTCTACCCTGTTCTTCAGTTGTCTGTTGTCAGTTGTCTGCCGGTAATTTTTTCTTGTTTATTTTTGGCTGCCTTCTTGGGTATATGCTTCGCTTTCGCCATTGATTTAAATATTTTTGACACTTGGAGTTGGATAATTGCGAGCATTAATCATCGCCTAACAGCTGCCATGGCGAGCATGTGTGCTCGACTTCCTCCAGCATTGTCATTTCAATATCTTTACCTCTCTACCTTCTCTCTCTCACTCTCTCTCTCTCTCTCTCTCTCTCTCTCTGTCTGTCTCTCTCTTTCACTGTTTATCACTGTTTCTTTTCGTGCTTGCTCTACTGTCTGCATCAAACTTACGTCATGTTGCGGCCATATTTATAATTTGTTGTAGCGAACTGGCGCAGTAAACTTAATTTTTAAAGGCCAAAATTTTAAATCCAATTTTAAGTGGAATAACTTATAGAGTCATCCGATACACACTTTCTGAGCCTTTGTTGAAGAGTCACAGTCACAGTCAATTGTCACTCCAATACCAACAAACTACTTTTCCATCAGTTTGTAGCTATTCATTACGATGTACTTTCGTAATGTTTGTAGCATACTTTTATGCGCTTTTGAATTTCCCAATATAAATGTACAACAATACTCGTATCTTTTGTTTTAGAGCGACACCCACTTTAATGATTAGTAGTTGCTGATATTGCCTTGGACCGCGCCCCCTTAGCAATTAGGTGCTAGCAGTTACTTCATCCAACAAAGTGCCGGCCATCTGTTTGGCGTTTCAGTTGCCGCCTCGTCAATTTATCACCAAATCAATCAAAAGACTTAAGCATGCCTGTCGCTGTTGCTGCTGGTGGTGGTGCGGCTTCAGCTGCTGCCAACTGCCCTTTGCATGTGTGAAAAATGCTTTCAAATTGAGGCCAAGAGGTCGCACAGCATCGCTGCCTTTGACCGTTTGCCGTGAAAATTTATTTGATTGCAGGCAATAAGCAACTGCTAATATGACACAAGCTGATGCCCTCTCCCAATCGTCTGTCGCTCACACAACGACGTTTGCACAGACGAGCTACGCTTCGGTGACTAATGCCAACTGGTTGTGTGTGTGTGGGCGTGTCTAGGGGCTTGCTCAGCATATATACCGCTGCCGGTTTGATTTTATGAACTGTCTGTGAAGTTGCTGTAAAGCTGATGCACAGCTATTGCGACAGGGACACGCAATCTCAGCATTGCTGCTGCTTCTGCTGCTGCTCTGCTCACCACTCTCAGCTATATTTGCTGGCCAAATTGCTTGTGATGAAGACAGCCAAGCGTCAATCAGTCAGTCGCTGCGAGTAGGGCTCTGTAGCTGGCTCTGAATGCTGTCTATGTCTCGCATGCTGTCTACATGTCCTGTTCTGCCCAACTGTCCTGCCGCCTGTCAGTTAACATGCCTTTTCCGCTTGCCATCCCATAGTGCTCTCTCACTCGTTCTCTCTCTCTCTCTTTCTCTCTGTCTCTTTCTCTTTTTGGGTATGGGCCCAGGCAGAGTTGTATCGGCCGGAGCTCTCGGCTCGTCAAGAGATAATCACTTTGGGAAATTGCTCATGAATGATTTGTTGGCATAAATCAATTTGATTGATGAGCGTCAATATACTTATATGCCGCTTTGATGTGGGCAATTCCAGAAATCGCAAACACACTCAGTTATACGGGCCTGTCTGTGTGTGTGTGCGTGTGTGTGGGATTTTGTGTAGGCCAACTAATTGATCAATTAAGCATCAATTGCTTGGCTGGGCGAGCTGCGGGTCTGCCTTTTACCCTAGCCTCCATCTGCAGCAGCAGCGCACTAAGCGATTGATGCACTGAAGGAGTGCGGGGAAGAAGGTGCTGCATGTTGTGGATGTGGCAAGTAGAAATAGTTGCAACAGCAACAGCAGCAGCAGTTTGGTCTATAAAACAAGAAGCTGGCGCTAACTTTCTGCTATTTCAACTTGAGTTGTTATGACACTTTTAATAACTTTATTATTGCATTTACATAGTAGCAGGGCATGCAAGACATCCCCCTGTTGCTGCCGCTATTGCTTCGCAGACAACAAGCAACTTGCCTGTTTAAGTGCTTTGCTGTGCGCGCGTATGTGTGTGTGTGTGTGTATGTGTGTGAAGAGTTTTTGCTTCTCATTGCATATGCTTGAAGTTGCCTCTAGGTGTGTGTTTGTGTGTGCGTATTTCTTGGCTGTCTATGCAATTAAAAGTTTAATATAATTAAATGGTTTTATGACTTTGACTGCACGGCAAAGCCTTGGCAGCTTCTTAAGCAGCAGGTGCCCGCCTCTCCCTGCGGCTTGAATTGCCCCACGGCACGTTTTTTGGGGTCGCCCGTAAAGTCGCTGCCCGGTAAATACGTGCAGTTTAAAAACCAACTGACTGCGAATGGAACCTGCTTTTGACTCGACTTCTATCAAAGTGATTAAGCCATCAAAGTTTGCGCTCGACACGCAGCATTAACGCTTCGACTTTGCTTATATTGCGCGAGGGGATTCCTAACTCCAATTCCAACAGCGTCTCCGATTGCGAGTGCAGCCATCAGTTTGGCCCCTGCACGAAGATGCCGATAATTACTTGGCCAGTGCGCCATCAGCAGAAATTGGCTGCCAGTAGTTAAAGCCAGGACAAACGACATGGGACACTGGACGCTGGACACGCGCAGAATGCAGGACGCAAAAAGATTTTGGCCGAAAATGTCGTTGCCACAAATCTCGTGTGACAGCTCGGACTAACGGCGGGATCTGAACATGGGCGTTGCTTATAAATGATGTCAGCGGGCACGCCCATTGACAAACACGAGATTGCTCTAATTTATTTATGGCCAAAACATGCGCAGATAAATATAGGCCGGCAATTATTGTTAGTTGGCTTGTCAAGCTGGGCTCAATGCTTGTTGGTCCACATTTTAAAGGCAAATGCTGGAAGCATTTAAAAGATATTTAAATTTAGTAAATAAAAGCTAAAAACATACACAGATTCTTGATCAGATTCGCTCCAACAGGCCTTTTGTTCAATTCAATTTGAGATAATATCATAGTTAAAGTTAAAGATTTATTTACTTTCTAGGAAATTTTATTTTATGTATATATTTTCAATATTTTGTACAGTCTACAATTTCAGCCATAGTTTATCCTCTATCTAGTTATCATTTAAATCAACAGAATATATTAAATTATATAATTCTTTACAAATATAATCTTAATTATTAATATGTTTTGAAAATATAAAATATTATCTGCGAAAAGTTAACTTTATGCCGTTTAGTTTAACATGCAATTACTTGCACTTACATAAGTTAAAATTCATAGTGTTTATGAATATATTATCCATACTATTTACATTCACTATGCATAATTTTCAGAATTTCCAACAAATAATGCCTCACTCACAGTAAGCTTATACATACAAATTTTTTTATAAACATTCAGCGAATCCCATTAGGCACATTTTGAATGGTTTACAAGAGAATAATTTGTTATAGAACTAGGAGAAACATATATAATACAAATTAATTGCCACCAACTCGAAAGGTTTAGGCCGCAAAAACTTTCGACCGAGTATTCTCAGTATTTTCCTTCTGCAGTTTTTGGGGCCCGTTGTTCGCGTTGGTTCACGACTTAAATTAGTAGCTCGTGGGCATTTTAATTGTGTTTGTAATGCGACGGCACCCGATCCGAGCCACCTTCTCTGGACAGTGTGGCCAAGTTGTGTGCGTTAAAAAATTAAATGAAAATGAATTCATTTGTACCCTTTTCAAAGCGGCATAAAAAATGGTAACGAGCGACGCTTTGTAAGTCGCGGGTAGGGGCGAAATGACTTAACTCATTTAATGCGCCTCTAATGGGATACAATTTAAATTTAATTGATTTGCCCGGCCAAGCTTTTATGGCCGCAAAAATTTTCTCGAAATTAAAAAATGCCTGGGTACAAAAAAAAACAAAAGAAACAAGAATGTAAGAAAAAATGAGAAGCGCTTTAAAAGGGCCGCCAGATTAATTTATGTCTTGTGCTTGGGCTATTGATTAAATATGCAAGAGGAAGAGAGACAGTGAGAGAGACAGAGAGGGAGAGATTTCTGACAACGCCTAGTGGCGCCTCAAAAAGCAAATGCCTGACAACACTATGTTTTTGCAAGTGGCTCTCGCTGATTTATTGGTTTAATGCACCCAACGCAGTTAGCTGGTAACTGGAGGCAGCAGCAGCAGCACCAGCAGCGGGCACCTTGCCACCCGCGTAAACATGGCGCAACAAACCGCAGTTGGTACGCGGCCGCTGCTGCTGCTGCTGTTGGCCATATCACAGACACGCCAACTGGCAACTGGCAACAATGGGGCGCCGGGCGAGTGAACCTTTGCTGCCCGTAACCATTTCTTAGCTTGGCAGCTAATTTATGTGCGCACGCCGCAGAAGAAAATGCTAGCGAAAGGATACCGAGAACCAGGCGCCAGAAGCAATTTTCATAGTGAGAATTATGCTTGAAAGTGGGCGTTAAAATTGGGGTGAGGCGTGGGGCAAGACAAGGCGCAAATGTCAGCGCGCATAAAAATTCGCATTTTAATATTTGCCAGTAAGCTGCGCAGCGTTGGCAGCTGATTTGAGCAGAGGAGCACAGCCATTTCACTCCATTCACCCTCTCTTTTTCTCTCACTCTCCATCTGGTCCTTAGCTGCAACCATTTTGGTCGCCTGATTGTTTGCCTGCCATTTTATCTGTGCCCAACAGCTGGCGTTTGTTTGCGGTGCCGACGACATCGCGTGTTGACTTTTGCGTCTGAGCCACCTTTCAACTGCAACTAATTTATTTTATTTGCAAGCAGGCGACTCAGGCATCGCCGATGCCGCCTTATACCCCGCCGCCGCCTGTCCCTAAATATGATTCAAAACAAGCATTATAAAATGTATTGCATAGTGCAGGGCGGTCTACCTGCTGCACTTGATATAAAGTGTTGTGATGTTGAGAGCTCCAGATGGTGCTTAGTGTTGTCTGGTGCTGCCTACTCCTCCCTAGTCGCGTTGCTGCATCATCCGCATGGACAGGCTGTAAATGAGTTTTGTTATCTGCGAACAAATTGCGTTACTTTTGATGCCCGTTGAGCCTGACTGCGGGCCAGGCTTTCTGAGAAAAATGGCAAGCCTTATGATTGTATGCACACACTGCGTCTCTTCAAGCAGCTTCAAATAATCATTTGCTGTGTGCTGCTTATCGCCAGGCAGCCAATGCTGCTCTCAACACCTGCTCTTGCCGTCGTGTCGCAAACAATTGAAAAGTGATTGGTTTAAACTGAAAGCCAACAGTACATTCAATTTTGTTTGCCACAATGCTGTATACAATTAAGCGCAGCTGAACTTTCAATAGTTTACAAATAAAAACGAACGATGTTAAGATACCTATTTATGAATACGACTGTACAAAGACATAGTCCCATTTCTCAAATTCATCAAAAATTCAAAACAATTTTTTTGAAAATAAGTAAATTATGGGTGTTTGAATTATGAGACCTATGGGTCCGAAAGCTTTACATGTCCAATTTTTTTTTATCGATCTTTAAAGGAGGACCTTATCTACGTTCCAAATTTGGTAAATCTAGCTTAAAAACTGTGGGAGATATAGGCGTAACCGTTTTTTATAGGCGGGGGCGCTGGGGGCGTTCTAGTGGGCTTGGCCGGGATATCAAGGATCAGACGGACAGCATGATGGACATTGCACAAACACAATATACTAGTTTCACCTAGTGAACGAGTATAATAAACCAACCAGAGTACTTAAGACGCGCCTGCCGTAACATTCATTCGAGCATCTTTCTATGCAAACGTAGTCATAAATAAACATATATATATATATACATACATACACATTCACTTCATCAACTGCACACCTGAATTCGTTTCACTGCGAACGTCCGATCTTTTGTATGTCATTTAAAATTGCCTATAAACCAACGGTGTAAGGCATTACCGTTTTAAAATTCTTTTGTCCAAGAAGTGATCTGTGTATCTCAAAATGTATGTCTCTTGATCTAATAATCTTTTATGTATGTATACTTATATACATATGTACATATATGTATATATTTGCATTATATCATTTTTATCTAATGGGTTAAATATTCTATAAATCTGACAAAATGTAATTTTGCATAATTAAAACTATGAATAAATAAATAACGCAAACTGAAAAGCTCACAAATTTAAAGCAATTAGGTGGACAAGTCGTTCACCAGTTGCTGCCAAACTGTTGCGCTAGTAGTTCATTGCGACTGTTGATTTTATAAAAATATTTGCTCATGTTTATTGGGCAATACCAAGAAAAAAACAACAACAATGCACTTAATTATGGCTGCATTATAACTTTGCAATGGTTACATTACCCAAACCAAAAAGCGCCAACTTGACCGCATTTATAAAATACGCATTAAAATATGGCTTGACTGAGCGCTATTAAAAAACCCACGCCTGCAGGTCCGGTTGGTTGGGGTAAAATTTCAAATATAAATTAAAATTTTATGGCCATATGCGATAAATTTTAATGTTTTGCCCAGAAGTAAACGGGCAACGAGACATGGCACAAAACTCTTTTAACGAGGTCCACAATTAATGCGCACTTTATAGAGATGATCGCATTTATTACTTTTATATATACTTACATTTAATTACCAGTCAAGGTTGATGTACATTGCAATATAAATGGAACTCTTTTGAATTATAGCTGTCGGCAAAAAAAAAAAAACTGTTGGTGGTTCGGGTTCAAGGTTTGACTCCATTCAAACATTGAATCGTACGAAATATAAGACCCAAAAGTTTCAGCGATTATAGAGTAGGACAAATACAAAGATAAGGGCTAATTTACCCATGCCGTGCATCTCCCTTTAAAACAAGACTTAATTAAAAAAAATATACTGAAAACATGGCAAACAAAATTTGTAAAGGATATGTTTCGGTTCGGGTTTAGGTTTGTCTATTTTTTGTGAAACTGGTTTGTTGAGAAATTTGTTAAAAAATGCAAAAAAAAAAGTGTGACTCCAGGCATTAAAAGCATCAGCTTTAGCCCTGTTAGAAGCCTTGATGTGAAAATTTAAAAGCTTAAATTTAAAAGCCAAAATCGTTTTTAAACGTTACATTATACCAATGTCAGGTTCAAATTTTAACCAGTTCTTATAATTTCCCAGAAATGAATGGAACTCTGGAATTGTTCCTCATAAGCATTTAATGGTCTTTAACTTTAATAGTTTCTTGGTGTTTCCACCAATCTTATCTCTACCCAACACTGAGCTAATTCAGCCTTTAGCAATTCATAAAAACGTAATTTTTGGGGTACGCAATGTTGCCATTGTTCGATACGTATACGCACCGTTTGGCCGGGCACAGGTTGAATGCGCTTTGTTACTTAGTCGAGCCTTTAGGCCATTTTCCGTCATACACACACGCACACATCAGTTGATTTCTACAGCTAGTTCATTGTGTGCTCATCATTATTAATTTCCAAGCTATAAATTTCACTTTGCCACATTCCTAAAGGCCATACCGGCAGCCTGTTCTGCCCCTGCCCCCTTGGTACGCAGAAACTCACCTTCTTGCACGCTCGAATAGCTTTGGGGTTTTTTTCTTGTCTGTGGTGTAGTGGAAGAGGGCATATTTTTAATATCAAGAGATATGTGACGCATATAAGAAAGTAATTCTCTGGGTTAAATATAGTTTTGATCAGTGTGAACGCCAAATATAAACAAGATCGAAATACTTGTATTTATTCCCCAACAGAAATTATCGGTCGCAATCCAAAAAAATTTGTAAAAACACAATTGACTTTAGATATATAGCGTATATTTTCTTTGTCTGTAAGGGTATTTAATCTTCGGCACCTTGAGGATAAATGTGCTTGTTTTTTTTTATTTTTTTGTATTCTGACCGATTCGACGACTCCTCCTTTCAGTCGCCATGCTGCATCTTTTGTTTATGCCACACAATGGCGTTGCCGCAGGTTTTTAGTGCCTGCCATTGTCTTGCTTTCTCCTGCTTTCTCTATCGCGCGCTCACTCTCTAAAGCGACATAAAATGCAATGGAATTTCATATAGCGGTATTCTATATGTTAGCACTTTTGTACATGTACATTATATATCGGGACACTGGCATTATGCTTTTTGTATAATGTGCACAAACATTTTGCGCTGCGGCACGTAAAAAATGCAAGCCAAAAACTTTTGCAGCCACAATCACGGGGTGTGTGTGTGTGTGGTTGTGTATAACAATGAGGTGTATGTCAGTGCATTTGATGTTTAATCAATTGAAAATGGCAGCGTTTATGTGTATATATGTGTGTGTGTGTGTGTGTGAGTGTGTGTGTGTGTGTGTGTGTGTGTGTGAACACACATCAAGTCAATTGTTTGGCCTCAGTACTGAACCTGAGTTCCTGCCGCTTCTAGCCCAGCTTGACTTCCGCATTTGCCGACTGTTTGCCCAGCACAAACTGCAGCCTATAGTGCGGCAATCTTAAGATGCTCAGGATAAAACATTATCCGGATTCCAATGTGCGTGTGCTTTGACTTTGTCGGCATGTGTCACACTTCTGTTCTATTCTGCCACAACTCTATTCAATGGGAATCTATCGTTCGGCTTGACTCGGCTCAGCTTTGGCCTCGACGTTGCCTGATGTTGCTTGTGGCATGAAAGAGTAATAAAAATTACAATATTGACGCTGCAACACATGCACGCACACACGTGCAAAATGGGTTGGGTGGGTGGTTGCGGATAACACAAGAGGAAGGAAGCCCGCTGAAGCGAGAAGCTCTTTGCCACTGGCTGCCGCCTGGGCGCTATTGTGAAGCTGCCTTGAGTATGTGCGTGTATGTGTGAGTGTGTGGTGCTATTGTATTGAAACTTCCTTTAATGGCTTCCGGTTATCATTTTTGGCGCAACTATCTCACTCGCACGTTTTTCCTGCTCGTCTGTGCTCTGGTCTGCGTGCCAATAAAGATTAAGCGCATTGTTCTTTGTTGATGCCTTTCGTCATGCAAAGAAATTAATATTCGCAATCCATTACGTCTCTAATAACACTCCATACACACACACGCACACTTCAACAAAAGCGCAATTTTTAATAACCTTAATGGGACGGCTTTAAGCCTTAAAGGCGGCTGCCAGCGCACGCTTTAGTATGGCATTGACCGTTGTCCACACACATATCCACACACACACACACAAACATACACAAACATACACACACACACACACACATACACACACTCACATACAATCAATCAATTTAGCGCTTTAAGCTTTTGACAAATACTTGCAGACGGCCAAGGCAACAGCCGCACAATCTTTTAAAGAGTCGTCAGCAACAACAACAACAACAACACACACACCCATTGATAGATAAGCCAGCTCCTCTGTTGAATGATACACGATGCCCGTCGCCGGCTAATGATGACAAATTTTTTATGGGCGTTATGAGCAAAAACATTGCGTTGCTCGAAAGTGCATGGGCTGGTCACGTGGGTCCTCACCAACTGCTGCCAGCGGTCATAGAAGCCAGTCTATGTCCCTGGCTGCTCTGTGCCCACGGGCTCTTTATTAATTTGACAGCATCAACAGGAACTGGCAGCGACCCCGTCTCGCCAAGACTCGCCACGCTAATGATTGAAATGAACTCCATGTCATGTCTGGTCTTAGGGAAAAGCCAGCGGCCAACGTGTAACGCCTCCCTTTCAGCCAGCAGCTTGATTGATGGTTATCACTCACTGCGGGGCTGTACGCACTGGATAACCAGCCCAACATTCAGCCCCCGTCAGACTCACTGTGCAGCAGTTGACATCGCCCTTGGATTAAATGCTGTAGGTGTGTCATAACTTTTTGTGGCACTGTTGCCGTTGTTGTTGTTGATGCCAATGCGTCTATTGTTTATTGTATTGCTCTTTTGTTGCGCTAAAAATGGTCTGTCCACTCGTCATGTCCCTCCAGGGGTGTACACACGGCAATCCCGTTCCTACTGGCCACTAAGTATACAAAAGCAAAAAATCAAATTCAAAAAAATCAAATTCAAAAATATATACCCATCATTAGGCATCGCTCATGTTTAAAAGCAAATAAGGCCAATTAATAAATGCAAATACGGCTAAAATAGGAGTATATGCGTAAAGCAGATACCCTATATAAGTATACTCGCTTCTAATATATACTTTAATAAACAAACAGTAGTAAACTCAAGCTTATATTTGCAATAAAATTGTATCTAAAATAAGCATAAACGGGCGACTAGGAGAAATACATTGTATATGTAATTATAACTTTAATTTATTTTATATTCGTCAATAGAGAATAGGATAGTAATTTATTTAGTTACAAACTATTTTAATTTAAAAACAGGTACCCTGTAAACCGAATAATAAATGATTATATTTTATTATTTATAAAATATATACTTATAAAGTATATACAGAGAGTGAAATATTGGTGTTTATATTTTCATATAAGTAATTAAAAGTAAGTAAATTTTTACTGTATTCAGCATTATTAGTGTTTGGAGTTTGAATTTAATGTGCAACTAATAAATTTTTTTGGATAGATGTATTTATGTTTAGGTGCATTCAAAAATAAATTAACCTGCTGGTAAAACTTAGCATTATATAAATATTTCCATTTGTATGACATTTCAACTGTCGAACAATTAATATTTTCTAGTAATTTTCCCATTTATATATCGCATTTGCCACATGCCATATTCCATTAAACTGGTGGCGGAAATGACATCGTTTAGCTGTCTCTGCCTATCAACTGGCAGATTTGTGGCCAGCTCAGCTTTTGTGTGTGTATGTGTGTGTGTGTCGTGTAATGGTCGTCAAGATATTTCAAAATGGACGTGTAGGGCTGCGATTCACCTGCGTTTTTGCCCACCTGGCCGATATAGCGCGACCCATTTGGCGGAGGCGTTTTGAAAAAATTCCCACTCACTAAAAAGTTAAATCTCAAACGATTGTAGGCCACAAACGATGCCAATGGCCAAACGCAGCCACAAACTCGTCAAACAAAGAGAAAAAGTACCACAGAAGAGAGTGTAAGAGTGTGCAAAGTATGCTCAATTCCAGTGCGTAGCAATGTGAAAGAGGGAAATTTACTCTTTTTTACCAAAAAGGGAAATACGCTGAATGGAAGCTGGCGTATAAGAGTGCACACTCAATACAATAGAAAATAAGTTGTGGGACATTTTGTGGCTTTGTATTTAAAAAGCGTTTAACGGCTGAGCAGTAAATTTGGCTTAAATACACGACTTGCACTTGTTGCCAACAGACCAGCAAAACTGGTGACCCAACTATGCGGCAATCCGGCAAATATACCAACGGGCATGCCTCGGAATTAACGTAATATAGTCAAATATTTAAGGAAATATTTAATTAAAATGATTTTTACCGTTATATAAAAGCTTACGGGCCAACAAGGCAATGGGCAATGGACTTTTAACGGAAGCGGAAAAATGAGATTTATGATGTGCACAATGGTTGAGCAATGGCTGAGTGCCAGGGTGGGGTCGAGGGGCCAGTATGGCAGGTACAGGTGCTGATGCCGGAATCATTCAGGGTGACTGGAGGGGGGCATATACAAATGTGTATAAATAAAAGTATCTGTGTTCATGCCATAAATGCTATATGAATTATTAAAATAAAAGTAAAACGGAAACATAACAAAGGTTCAGCAACATTTATGACAGGAAAACGCGAAAACGCAGCGCAGCCAACAAAGAGATTGCCGTGGCACGCATCTAAAACGAGATACGCCACGCCGGAAATAAGCGCCGCATATAGTAGCCCAAAAATACTCATACACCAACACATACACAAACATACGCGCTGAGGCTCGGTGTTTATATGCTGCCAATTCAAGATCCCCTATAAGTAGGCTTCATTTACCAGGCAAACGAGAGCAAAGGAAAACAACAACAAAAAAAGCAAAAAACAACATCACGCATCACTGCAGCACCAAGGTTTAAGTACGACTATTGGGATACCCTTTGAAAATATAGTTTTAATTACCGAGTGACCACTGTATTGAAAGCTGGTTGTATTTAGATAGGTCTAACCCATTTTTTACAGCAATTATTTTAAAATTACACTTTTTCTTTCAAATATTTTTATTATAATGGTCTAAAAAATAAATTAAAATATATAACATTACCGGAAATATTAAGTTATTTTGAAACATTTGAGCGGATCTTAAGAGCCTAACAGTTTTAATAATCGAGCGAATACTCTACTTAAAACTAACTATAGTGTCATCTATCCTATTAGGCCAATTTTTCTATAGGGCTTAACTTAAATACAAATATGCATGTAAACAGGCATCTACTTAAGCAGCTTGCCACGTCCCGCTCCCCCGCTTGCTCCAAGCGCCCCACCTGCCTGCCTGCCTGTGTGCGTGCGTGCCCTGTTCTGCTCTGGCTTTCTGCCAGTGTATTAATGTTCATTGAGGCGATCAAAATCAAGTCGACTACGGCTAATGCTACGCACATTTTTTGCTCGATCCTGTGAACTTTTGCTTGTTATTTGCAATTTGCTTCAGCAGCAACAACAACAACCCGCAATGGCAACAGCCTCTGATTTCATACTATGTGCAGGCAGTTTTGTTTGTTTTTCTGCCTCCCGTTTTGGTGCCTTCGGTTTTTTAAGGTCGTTTACAGCAAACATTTCGTCGGGGAATGTGTGTAGGCGTAGAAGGCAAAGGGAGTAGGGTTCGGAGCAAATGTATGGTGAAATCGCTTGGAAAAAATATAATCAAAATTGTTTTCAAATGACTTACAATTGCTAGCCGAGTGGGCTAACCCCCAACCCATCGGCCAGTCTACGCCAGTCCAGTCCAGTCCAGGAGACCAGTCCGAAGCAGTACGTAATTATGCGGCTGGGGTGTTAACTGTCAGCCAATCGGCATCCGTTAGCCAAGCCCGTAATTTAAGCCACGCTATTGCCGTTGACAACTAGAAAAATTGCCTTTTTATGGTACGTAATGGTGGGAGAGGGGAGGAGGGGAGGCTTAAGCTTACCGGATAACTCCCTCAATGGAATGTGTCCACTCCGCAACTGGAGCTTGTCTACTACTGTTTTTGGTATGCGTTGAGTTAATAGCAAAGCGTAGAAATGCCAAGCGACTTTTGTTATTTGCCTTGACTGTGGCAAAGGTTAGGCTTTAGGGGTAACAGCGGGGTAAAGGGAGAGAGTCCCTTGGCAATTACTTTGTGCGCCATTGTTCGCCGTGTGCTTTCCTTTACACAAATAAAATATACGATATTTTCCATTGGACAAGGGATATTATAGCGAATAAATGAGTACGTATCGTCTATAATATTCGGAATCTGAGAAAATGCAAATTTTCTATTATAATTTAGGGTTTTTATTAGAGTTTAAAATCCATATGTGACACAAATTTAAGATTTTTTTAGATTTATATTTACTTAATACTCTTGAACTTCCACGGGTAGAGGCATTAAACAAGATTTAATATATTTAACGTTCGACTTAATGTTTGCGAATGTATTTGTAAACGGTTTATTGCGATTAAATAATTATGGAATATCAATTTTTTCAATACGTCTTCTAGGTGTTTAGCTGATAAAGATAACATTTATTTCTTAAACTCCCACAAAAAATTATTTCGGTAAAAAAACAAAGTTGTTTTTCTAATTTCTGTCATTATGGTATATCGAATTATTGATATTATGTACGTATACTTATCAAACTCTTTGCCAACATTTTTTATTTTCTTCAATGGTCAAAATTTCTGTTTGGTTATCATATTTGAGTATTGGGTATCTGAGCAAAGATAGGTTTTTTTTCTTGATCCTATGGCACACTCATAGTTCTTATATCAATTTACACAACCTAGTACTATGGAATGTTCATTCTCTCTCTCTCTCTTTCTCTGTCAAATCTTTTTGGTCCAGCTGCTGCTTGTCATTTTCAATATTTTATGATGGCTGCCATTGAACTCTCTATAAAGCGCACATAAATTCACAAAACGTAGCCAATGTTGCTGGAACCCGTCTTCCACCGCCCAGCTTATACTGAAACTGGAACTGTACGAATGTCTGGCATTTCTTCGAGATGTGGCCCAACAATGCAGCAAAATGCTGTAGCGCAAATGCCATATACAGTTGCGCTATTTATACTGCCCCTTGCCCGTTGTTGTCCCCTTTTACCAGTCTCACAGCCACTGCCCTTGTACTTCGCATAAAGAGCAGCGAAGACAAAAAACTACGTACACATCATCATTGTCAATTGCCGGATGTGGGCCAGACCGTGGGCATCTGGATTGGTATCGGGAATGGGCAATGGGCTATCCGAAAAGGGCGATTGGGACGGTTAGGGGGGATAACAACAGCGGCCAAGCGAGCAATCGCTGCTGCTGTATTCATTGTTGCCACGTAATTGCATTTCGCTATCGCAGATATTTATAGCTCCACTCGGTCAAGAGAGCTCGCAGCTTGGAGCTAGCAGCAGCAGCTAGTGGCCAATAGCCAGCAGCTTCTATAGTGGTCATACTTTGGCAGCAACAGATTTTTTTTCTCGCAGCAAATGCGGTCAACCGCAAAAGCGCAGCAGCAACAGCGGCAAAGTCGTTACAAGGATAAGGGATAAGGGCGTTAGAGCGCATTGGTTGTTCTTGTTGTTGCTGCTGCTGCTGTTGGTGTTGGGCATTAGCCCTGGCCAGGCAAATAAAAATAAGCAATGCCTGGTCGCGCTTTGTCATTTCTGTTGTTGTACCCTATACCCCTTTAAAGTGTGTTAAAAAGGATATTTTACAGTTTGGTTTTCGGTACAATATATAAATATTCTTGATCAGCAAGGCTGCAAAGCAAAATATTAAAAAATTGGGGTATTTCAGTTTACAATTCGAACCAATGTTCCGCCCTTAGCTTTTGCACAGCATTGAATACATGCTTTGCTTCGAACCTTGGTTCGTTGCAATAATTTAAATTTGGGAGATAAAATTTTATGCTGAAGTTCTCTTTTTTCAAAGTACTTACACTAAACCAATCAATTTTTAAAATAAAATAATATTCGGTTCTGGTTAAGGTTCAATTTATCTGGTTCGGTTTGGCTGAGTATATAATTTAATACAAAAAACAAAACGTAGTTGTGGTTTGAAACTGGTTCAAGTCAAAACCAGCCAATCATTAATAACCAAGTCTATAAATGTTCACTCTTAACTGTAAGTATGAGGGACACAATATTTTAGCTAAAATATTTAAAGCTAAAATTCGAAAAACGAAATTTTGTATAAAGGTTACAAAGTATTTCAACGTTGTGCATTCTCTAATAGGGACTCTTAGTGGTTGTTGTTGCTTTTGTCCTCATCATGAAGCACATTGAACACCAAGCACTGAGCACTGAACACAGTCATTGCATTTCGCAGCAGCCCAGCAAGTAGAATATATATATATATTTTTTTTGCTTCATTTCTCCCTACGGTTTTTTGTTGCGCTTGCCACTTATGCGTATAAGTAGTACGTAAGGCACTTGCCAGCTGCACTGCATTAGTGGCCGCTTTAACAATGACCGGCGGAGGCCAATTTTTATTGAATCGAGGCGTCATCACATTCAAGTGTCCCACTTTGAATGACGGCTTATTTCCTGGACCTGAACCTGCAACTGGCCTGTTGTGACACTGATAAGCTCAGCTCTCAGTGGCAGCTGATGCTTGCAAAATAAAACGAAGACAGTTTATATACGTATCAGTAGCAGCGAACGGCGTATACGCAGTGTATAATACAATTGCTCTTTTTGAAATTACCGTTTAGGTGCAGTAGCGTTTAAAATTATAGTAAGCTTAGAGTAGATCTCCAAGTCCATATTCATTTACCCAAAAAATTGTTTAGCCGTGAATTAAATGTACATTTTTTAGTTTTAATGGACTGTGGATGTCAATATTAGCATGTGTCGGGGTATCGCACGTAAGCCCAGGAAACATAGAAATGTCCATAAAGTTGCTTTACAGCGACCTGAATAAGATCGACGACGTGGCATCTAATACAAAGTCGAAGAATACTAGTTGAAAATATGTAGAATTATGTGCAAAACAAGAGAGAAAAAACTCACTCACGTCCTTGCTTGTTATGCAAAACAATAGATGAAGGCTGCCGCAAATGCAAATGATACACTGAATCACCTTATTTGCAGCTGTCCAGTACTCGCTCTATATAGAGCAAAATACTTCAAAGCAACCGCTGTTTCGGTTAACCGGCTTAACCTAACATAAATTATAATTCCAAGGTATTAGTTCAATATGGGTGTCAATATTAGTATGCCCTATTGTTGTTTATGAAATGGAGAATTTTTCTGGCATGTTTTTCAAAATTAGCAAAGAAATTTACATCACTCATAACTGTTTTGGCTTTAATTATATATTTTATTGTTTTTCAAGGCAATATTGCCATATGAACAATATGCTTCATTAATTAGTTAGACGCCAGGTTTTTTGTTATTTATAGCTATAAACTGTGCTATTTTGATAAATTAAGTGACTAGCTGGCCGAAGGACCTTTTGTCAGGCGTCTGATGAGGAGAGCTCTTTGGCAAGCCTATTGGCGTGGGCGGTTAGGCGGCGATTATAGTTCACGCTGCGGCTCTTTGTTTGATCTTCGACCCGAGGCATTTTCAGGATATTTTAGAGAACCCCATTGCGCACTGTGGCAACACTTTTATGAACAATAGGTTAAATTAATATTTTTGTCTCCAGATTTATATATATAGCAAAGCAAAACTTACCAAATTTTTAGGTTAATTGACATTTTGGCTATTTCTAGTGCTGTAGATTAAATTTGTATTGAATTATCTGGATCTCATAAGTAAACTTAAGTAAATTTTCAGTTGCGACTTTAATTCATCAGCTCTTACTATTAGTCTATTGGTACATATTAAAAAATGTACTAAAAACGTTTAAAGAATTTTTTACTTTCAGTTAAGCTACTGCCTTTGGTATTAGAAACTTTTAGCAATTTGATGCTGTTGCGCTAAACTGAAATGAAAATTTGACCTCTGCTTTGGCTGCTACAAGCAGCAATTGGCGTATAAATTTAGCACACACACACACTTACACATACACTTTGGTACATATAGAAAGGCACACTCTCGCACTCGTACAAGCATGTAAATGTTATTGCAAGCATAATTTCCTTTGCCGCCAAGTGTATGTAGCTTCTATTGTTGTTGTTGTTGTTGTTGCTGTAGTTGCAGTTGCAATTTTTGCACGTTATACGAGCCATTTGCAGCAGCAACTACATGCGACTGCATTGCGGCAGTTGCTGTTGCCTTTGCCGTTGCTTTTGCTGCTGCCTCCATTGCTGGCACGGTAATTGCCATTGCAGCGTTGTGTGCTGCCAGGCGGCAAGTAAAAGTCAATTTTAGGTAAAAATTTCTAAAAATAACAATGCATAATTTACATTTTGGCCAACTCCAGCAATGTCTACCAACTGTAGCAGCTGGCAATGGGCAAAGTAACTGCCGCCTGTCTAAATAATAAATAGAAAAGGATATGCGAATGCTGGCCTCAGTTTCGCTTGTTGTTGTTTTGTTTACCCTGCACAACAAAAATTGTCACGAAAAGGTTATATCGCAATTGTGTTAATATATGCATGCATGTTGCAGTGAAATGTAGCACCAACAAATTAAAGAATACAGATTCCCGATCATATTCATATCTTCTTTTTTTTTTTTTGATAATTACCCCTATTTCTATTTCATCAAAATCAATATTGATTTTTAGTTTTAAGTTTTTCAATAAATCTTTATGATTATAAGAGCGACAAAAATACACTATATTTTGAAAAACGAAAAGTATCATAAAACTTCTTAAGTATAAAAATATTTTGAAAACTTTTTTGTCTCAACCTACCTTAAACACTATACCATGGTATAGAGCAACTACTAGTCGGCCAGTCTAAGCTAAATCACTTGTTCTTTTACTAGTTGTTGCTGTTGTCATTAGCCGTTGTGCAAATAATTTACTTTACCACATTCACTTTGATAACTAACCATTGTGATGTTGCTCCTGCTGCTGTCTGGTTGCCATTATAGCCACTGTCACACATACATCGAGGGTAGGGCGATGCTAAGGGGGTGGCACAACCATGCTTTCCATTTTCTCAGTGTGTGTGTGTGTTGCACTTATTGATTTCAATTAACATGCAACAGCATGTCTCTTTTGTGTATAAATATGCACACACGCACATACACCCAGCCAGAAGCTATAGATAGGAGGCTGCATTGTTGCAGGCTCGGGCTGCATGCGACATTTAGGCGTTGTTGTCGTTGTTCGTCGCTGCCTTGCTGCTGCTATTCAATCTTTTCGTTGGCCAATGTTACGCTTGTGCATCGTTACTACTTTGCAGGATCGAAGCGCAAATGTGTGTGCGTGCGTGTGTCTGCTTGTGTGGCTAGGTCACTGCTGCTGTTGCTGCTCTTCTTTCAATAATTATCAATTTGTGTGTGCGTGTGTGTGTGTGTGTGTGTGTTATGTGTGTGTGCTGTTTCGTAGATTTTCTATGTTTTGTTTATTTACTTGTTTTTTGGTTTAAGGCATTTTGCTGATATTTGTTGGGCAAACAGTGCGTATGCGTGTTGTGTCGTACTTGTATTGTGGTTGTTTGCTATTACTGCTCAGTAAATTGTGCATTAAAATTGTGCTATAAATTGCGGGCCTAGCATTTGACACATTTGATACCACTGTTTTCGGCCTCAACTGGACAGCTGCAATCTCCGCTGCTTGTTCGAGTGATTAAAATATTTTTGTTTTCTGTTTTTGCACTTTTGCAGTATGCATTCAGCTTACCCCAATAGCAATGCAAATAACTCATAGCTGAGCTGGTTTTCTTATTATATAGTAGTCGATATGCGAATGTTTATGTATACGTACCTTTTTTTTACCACGTTTGTAGAAGGTACTATAAATTTATTAACTTACACATACAGTATTGAAGGAGACAGCTCTGTGTCTAATCTATTCTTTCTGTGTAATAAGGTTTGTTAAAGTCGGTCGGATTGAATATATATTTTATATTTATGAATGATACCAAAAATCAAAAAATAAACTTACCAATTATGGGCACATTTTACCATTTTTTATGCTCTTAATATATCTTATACATTCATTATACCCTGAACCTATTGAAAATGCGTAATAAGGGTATAATGGCTCTGTGCAAATCTATGTTACAGGCCATGCCCGTCTGTCCGTCCGTCTGTATGAACGTAGCGATCTCGAAATCTACAAAAGCTAAAGACGTAAACTTCAGATTCTCGTATTCCATACGCAGAACAAGTTTATTATGTTTTTCGATATCTTGACTCGGTTCATTAATGTCGATAAAAATCGATTTGATCATATCTCGAAGACTATAAGAGCTAGAGGAACCAAATTTAATGTGTTATGTACGTATAAAGCAGACACAGATTTAGAATATTTCGGATTTTGGATACCCAATCGCCCCAAATATTAAACAAATCAAAAAACCCCAAATCAAATACTACAGACTCGCGCCTTGGTTTGTACATCTATTTTAATGCTCTTAATGAGTCCTGAAAATTTTATAATGATCATACTTTTACTTTAGAGAAAACTCAAGAATTTAGTTTCTATAGTGGGGTCCAAGCGCGGACATTGACTGAAGTGCATTTGTGTATGTGTGTGTGTATGTGTATGTATGTATGAATGCAAGGAGGCAGATAGTAGGCTTCAGAGAATCTTTTAGTCAGGCGGTCCCGACTAGAGCCTTCTCCCCTGTTTTTATATTAAAGTTAAGAAAAAATTCGGACTTCACTTTATTTTTTTTTATTTTATTAAGCTTAATATATAAATTGCAGCTATGTACATTGCATAATAGTTATGTGCTTCGGCTGTGTGTTTTGTTGCTTTTTTGCTTTTCTTTGACTTTGATTTGGTTAATAAGTTAAGTTTAAAATTGACTTTGCGTTTATTTGCGGCTTTAACTTTGTTCTGTTAACAACTACGACTTTTTTACTTTTTATTTTTGGGGTTTCCTGGGAATGCTAATGAAGCCAAAAACATGTATAATAATATATTGTACAGATTTGGCACTGCGTTGTCTTCAAGCTATTGTCTTGGTTACTAAATAATTTAATGTTGTTCAATTTGCTTTAATTATGTAGGTTTTGCTGGCTTTCATTCTATTTTTAGGGCTGCGCGGTTTCTACTTTTGTTCAGTCTTTAAAGTAAACTGTTTAACAATATATGTGTGTGCAAGTGTATGGTGTGTTTGTATTTTTTAATATTCTTTGTGCATACTTAACGCTGTGTGGCAAGCCTTTTCAACCCGCTGTTATGGCAGCTTCTTGCTCCCGACTTGTGTCTCCTGGCTGCTCGCTTCTTGCTCATTACGCCACGATTTCAGAATGCTTGCTGCTAGCCCAACTGCCTTGGCTTTTGTGGGCTTTATTATTGTATATTTTTTTATTTTTAAAAGCCCAATTTTTTTAAAGCTTTGAGGTCTACATCACCATAGTAATCCTCGCTGTAATTGAAAAAAAAAAAAATTTAATAAATATATATATATATTTTTTTTATGTATGTAAAAATACATATACATATACATATACATATAGATGTATTTTAAATATATATATATTTCTATAATTGCAAAAACATAAATTAGTGTTTTTACGATGCGTATACGTGACTTTTAAAAGTCACACATTAATGTTGGTTTTGCTTTTCGTTGATTTGTTTAATTAAATTCTTGTCGCCATGCTTTACACGAGTGTATATATGCAAGGAATCTTGTGGCCCTATCTGGATAGCTGGCCAAAATTATATGAAGTGATAGAGAGGATATTTTCAATTTAATTTTTTTTTAACTCTGTGGTGTGCTGTCTGTGTGCTGCATTCTCATTGCTACTTTTATAAAGCTATGTGCCTCTGAAGTACGCCCTTTGTCTAATAAATCAACAAAAGAATTTTTTATGAAAACCATAATTAAAAAAATAATATTGTTAAAAACTTGTTAAGAGCGAAAGGCGAAGCTGATGAAAATGCGACGGCCACCGTACAAGGATTTGCGTCACAGTCAGCTGAATAGAATGGCAAGGGCAAAGCAACAGGGCATCAAGGATTAAAAGAAGATGCTCGCTTGTTTCCTGGCTGCCCGCAATAACAACAATATCAACAGCTAAGGCCACACACACAGGGAGATAAAGATAGAGAGACCATAGGGAAACAGCAAATTGCCTTTAAAGCTCGTAGCATACAAGGACGTAAAGATGTGCAGGCTCTGTCAGCAGCAGCAGGACATGTACGCAGCGCTTCATACAAAATGCGCGATGTGGTCTTGTCCAGCAAATGACAAAAAGCGCAAAGCTATTAAATTAAATTAAATGGAATTGGCTAAAACCCTAGGACATGGCATTCTAAGCTACAAAATATGGACAGAAATATATATATATATATATATTTTTTTTTTTTATTTGTTTGTATACAGTGGAAAATGTTGCTTAAATGTGTAGCAACTACTAAATTAGAAAATGACTTCAACAGTTTGACGTGAAAATTAAGTAAATGCGTTTCTAACATATTTATAAAATATGAAAATTTAATAAAAATTTGTAAGCCGCTTACATGATATTAAAAGCTTTACGATTTATAAGTTAAAGTTGAATAAAAATAAAATGAATGATGAGTGCAATAAAAACTTTGTAATGCGTGTTACGCGCGGTTGAAAACATGTTTTACGGAAAATTAATTAATTATTAAATAAACAAGTAAGAAGGCTCTAGTCGGGGCCGCCCGACTAGTAGATACCCTGAACCCTGCGATCTGTCTGTTGAAATGTTTCAACCCATTTGCATTTATGCATGCATACACAAATTCACACACGCACACACACAAATGAACGTCGCACGCATCAAGCTCGGTAGTTGCGCTTGACCCCACTATATAAACTGAATCCTTGTTTTTTTCTAAACTAAATGCATGATCGTAATTTTCGGGTCATATTAATAGCGTTCAAATGTATATACTAACCAATTTGCCAGTCTATAGTATTTGATTTGCGGTTTTTGTGGTTTTATCGATCTTAGGGTATCCAAAATCCGGAAGTATTAAAATCTGCGTCCACTTTACACAAACATAACTCACTAAATTTGTTGCCTTGAACTTTTATAGACTTCGAGATATAGTAAGAAAACCAAAGGTTAAAATCGGAGCAGGCAATCGAAAGAAATTATAAACTTCTTCTGCGTTGATATATTTGAACTGAATGAGTCCAAAAGATCGCTGCGTTCATACAGACATACAGACAGACGTACATGGATCATGAATCAATTCAGCTCGCCGTCCTGATCAAGAATATATATACTTTATGGGATCGAAGATGCCTCCTGCTGCCTGCAAATGTATGTAGCACAAAACCGTTATTCCCTTTTTTTACCCTTTTTAATGGGTTCATGGTATAAAAATAAATTTGCAATAAAGTTGGAGAAAAACTAAGCAAACGACTAAAGGTAATTTTTTTTTAAAAGAATAAACCAAAGAGTTTTAGAAATTGAGAAAATGTATTTATTTAAAAAAAAGTTTATATCGTCCAAATGTGATAAATTAAAACCAACATTGGTTTTTTGCTGTGTACTTTGTTTTTGTATTGAAGATAATTTGCTAGCTATACCAGAGCTTGTCTGTATATATGCTGCAATATTATATATTTATGTGGTATTTGCTGCTTAGTATTGGCAGGCAGTTAGCTGCTGTTAGTTTTATGTGCTTGCCGTGCGCTCATAAGATCATTAAAATTAATTAGAGTCAAAACGTTAAAAGGATTTTCATAGTCAGCGCAGACAGATAAACAGACGTATAAAAAGGGAGAGAGATAGAGAGACAGAGAGAGATAGGGAGAGAAAGGGAGGGAAAAACGTCAGCGAGGTTATTATCCATCAGCAGCAGCCGCAGAGGTCTTGCTTGGACATGACTCTGTTTCTGTTTCTATGTGCCCCGCAGTTTCATACTCTCTCTGACCGTATTTATGTTATGTGGCTGGCCAGCAACAGTTGCTGCTGCTGTGGCAAGCGGGTTGTCCAACTTTGTTTAATCATTTATGTTTATAAAACACTTTTATGCGCTTGGCATCCCTGTCGCTCTTCACATTTTTAACGCACAAATCCTTCTGCTGCAACAACAGACGCCAAAGGGGCCAGGCGTTGCAGAGTTGCTTTGCTTGCAACAACTTTTAATTGGAGATTGCAACAACAAGAACATGGGATTGTATAAAGCAGGTGAAAGCAAAATATGATAAGGGCCGATGCTGTTTTTGTTGTTGTTGTTGCCACTATTTGCCCCTCTTTCACCACTCTTCTCTACAACTCTTTCACTTTATGCGGCTGTAACTGTTACCGCACTCTTTAGCAGGCTAGCTACAACGTCACCAAAAGCGAATTATGTGCATTTTGACCACTTTGTACTAATTTTCCCAAATGTTGCAGTCCTTTGCGCGCGCTTTCAACCAGGATCCAGCAAGCTTAGCCCACTTCCACACACATACACGCAGCATTGCAGAAAATGTCCTTTTTCCATGGCTGCGCCTTGAGTTTGTAGAGTTTTATAATTTTTATTTAATTAGTTTTAAGACTCTTTCAAAAATGTGGTAAGTGGTTGCGTGTATATGTAGCTGTGCACACACCACACCTACACACTCACATCCACACATCCACATAAAAGTCAACGACTAGCAAGCCATAGTAAAGTTTTGCCAGCTTTTATGATTTAGTGGGGTGGCTGCCTGCCCGCCCACTTTGCTGTCTCGTGGCTGGCGCCTTTATCGAGGAACCACTGCCCACGTGGTAATGTGCGTCTACGTGAATGTGTGTGTATCTATCTCTCTCTCTGACTGTATGTTTGGTTCTGCCTGCAATTGTGTTGATAATTTGAAAATTCATTTAAAGTTTTTGTATCGCGTTTTTGTTTATAGAATCTAATGAATAATTAACAAAGTTCTTGTGCATTTCAAAAGATGTCAACGACGTCGCTGGCGACGCTGGCGTCGACAGCCTTTTGGCAGAAGACTTCCTGGTCGGTCGAAAAGGCTGCCAACTTTTCATTTGCGACAAATATGGCTGGCGTCGCAAAGTTTCCTGTTTACTTATTATTTACAAACTCTACGACTTTAGACGGAAAAGTCAGCCAACGAAATAGCGGCAAAAACACATACACCCAACATACAGTCGAATCCCCATTCCCCAACTTCTCATGCCCACAGCCCAATGGCAAAATTATAAATAATTTACGAGTGTTTACGAGTTTGCTCGCACTTTTCGCAGTCGTGAAGCCTCCCAAACACTGTTCGACTTTTAGTTGCTCAAATAGAGCTTTAAATCGCAGGGATCTGGGGACTGAACTTTGTCTAGGTGCTGTTTGGGTTTACTTTCAGAACGTCTCAGGGTCTTCAGTGTGCCCAAGGTTTTTATGGCACCGACAATATCAAAAGGATTCGATATATTTGGCGTGGTTAGAGTGTGAAAGCTATAGACTTTAATAGATTTTAAGAAGGTGTATACTCGACAACACCCAGAGAAAAAAAATATTTCCTTACATTAACTTTTGAATATGATAATAAAAATTTGTAATCTGTAATTTGTTGTTCATCAACTCTTTTTGTTTATGATTTAAATTGAAATATATTCAATGGGACGAAAGTTCCTTACAAAAAACTACTTCTATTTAAACCCGATCTATGAGCTCTACAATAATATAAAATAACTAAAATACTTGTTTTTTGTTTTTGTGTATATTTTTTGTTTTTTTTTTATGTATAAAATAAAATTATAAACTTATAAACAAAGATCACTTAAATGTACAAATCTCTCAATTTTACGCTTGGATTCGAAAGATTTTTCTCTTTCCTCGATGTTGTTTTTACTTTTTCGCACATTTGATTACATATTTTTGTTTTTTGTTTTTTTTTGCGTTTGGCCCTAAATTAAACATGTTCTCGCGATTTTGAAAAGATTTCGAAGATATATCAACAATTTGACTCTTGGATAGGTAAATGATACAAAAAAGTTGGATAGTGTTCGAAAATTGTAGGGCATTGAACTGATATGATATAGTTGAGAAACGGTAGATTGATATTTAGGCTGGTTGAGTATTTTGTTCAGTTTGTTAAAGGTGATTTTGTGATGTGAGCGTAGGAAAGTTGGGTAAAGGAATTTTGAGTTGATATTGTTGTATTTGTAGTTTCTTTTTGTTATTGTTATAGTATTGTTGCTGTTGTTGTTGCTGTTTTTTATATTTTTGTTTTTAGTTGTTGTTGTTATGTTTATGAGGTGGCAGCTTTGGTTTTGGGCGCGCTCTTGCGACCTTCAGTATTCAATCCAGCTAGAAGTTCGCTTTTGCGGATGCTCTTCAGATCCAGATCACCATAGTAGTCTTCGCTGCAATTGTAAAGGGACGAGGTAAAGACATATGTGAGAATAGGCCAAGAGATATGTATGTGTGTGAGTGCGTGTGAGTGTGTCAATGCATGTTTCGTGAATAGATATTAAAGTGAAAGTAAAGATCGAATGATGTGATTGGTGCTATCGAAAGGCGGGCTTCATTTAAACTGTGGTCGTTGGACTGTGGTGCAAGCGTGGCAAACAAAAAAACCCCAATTAACTTAAACTCAATCAACGATTCCAAGCAAAACAAGCTAACCAAGTGTTAAATATATAGTGTACAAACCTAATGAAAGAAAAAAGTACAACTTACCAGCCGGGAACATCCTCGGGATCCTCGCAGTTGCCAGTGCCATCGCTGTCGCCAATCTTGAAAACAGTGCCAATGGGGCAGCCATATTCACGTGCCACGCCTTCCAGGCAAATGTAGTACTTGCGGCAATCCTCGGGATGTGCATGACGGGAGAAAGAGCCAGCATTGGCCAGTTCACCAGCGGCGGGGCAGGCAAAGCCATTGGCAACCTCTGCGAAGAAAACCAGTTACAAATATATTATTAAATAATTTAATTCGATTATATATTATATATATAAGCCCTCAGGGCTGGGCTAGGAACTCACCTTCGTTCTTGCACTCGGGCACCTGATCGGCCCACATGCAGACGCGCGCATCACGATCGTAGGCCAATCCGGGCGAGCATTGGTATCTGGATGGTTCACCGTTCCAGCAGTTCCAGAAAACATCGCATTTGTTCTCATCGGGGAAGATGCCGTACAGGCGCGCACAGTGTGGTGTGGTAATTGGTGGTTCTTTATAAAATATATGGTAAATTCGGTTTTCATTTCGTTTACGCACGGGTTGTAGGCTTACCCAACTCTGTGCGTTCGCCGCACTCCACATTATGCAGATAATCGCAGTTCTCCGTTAGGAATTTGGAGTCTGTAGCATCAAAGGCCAGACCATTGCCGCAGGTCTTCAGCTCGGAGACGCCATTATCGCACTTCCAGTATTTGTCACAGGACGTCTCATGTGGATAGAAACCAAAGTCATCTGGGCATTTAAAGCTCTGTTGGGCCACAGCTGCAAATGCAAGAGAGAGTCGTTTAATTAGTCTCCTGTGTGTGTGTAAATTTCCAACTAATTGAAATCAATTTGCGCGTATTTTGCATTATTTATGGACACAGCTAACAAGCTTTCAGTGCTGCAGCTAAAAATGTGCAAGGCGTGGCGTTTAATAGGCCCCAAAGTGCACCCAGGAGCATAGCTCAAACGGGCAAATAGCGCAGGCCAAATTGTAATTACATGGCCAATGCCGACGGGCGGCTAATTGTTATATATATGCGTATATATTTACATGATACGCACACACAGGCACGTCTCATAGCATGCTGATGTGCACACAACAATTTGTCATCTTGTGCAAAAGGCATTCACTTCAAAAAGTCGTCTCAGACGATGGCTGCCAATAAATCTTTGCTGGCAACTTTCAACAGACATCTCGAGAGATCGGAGATACACAAGATACACACACACACACATGTGTGTTGATTGTGGTGCGTTGACAGCTCAGGGCCAACTGCATTTACTTTTTACGCTTGTTTTTTTTGCCTTATTTTTTTGGCGATGAAATTACAGCGCCACCGCCAACGATATTGACATCCACACCGAACCCTGTGTGGCAGAGTTGAAGCACCTGAATCGCGCCACCAAGGACTTTTTGTCGCCTCTCGCTCTGCCGCTCCTCTCGCTCTCTTCCTCTCACACTCACGCGCAGCGAGCTTAGCGCAACCGCAAAGCGTAACGAACTAAATTGCATTTATATACCCTATGTGGTATTTGCCTTCTTTTTTTTAGTTTTGCATTTGATTTTATTTCATTTAATTTTGTTTCATTGAAAATCTAAATCAAATTGCAAACAGCAGCAGCCAACAAATAATTATTCACGTTCATAACATTGCCCAACCAATTCGCAAATGAACAAATGCAAGTATCCTGCCACCTTTTAAGCCTTCTCCCTCGCTTTTCCTGTGCGATAATCTAATTGCAAAGCCGCAAAACTGCGGTCTCGCTCCAAATGCCCAATCAGTCGAGCGTCTGGCACACCTGCCACGCCCAGTGCTTACTCAGCCCGGACTATGCGCAAAACGTTGCCACATGAATTAAAAAAATTCGAAAAAATTTATATCGTCAAAAAAAAAATACCGCCCGAAGCAGCTCTTGCCAAAACCAAACAACATGCAATTTTCCAATATACAATTTTTTATATGTAGTGCTATACAAGTGCATATTGTGCACAATGAAATCAAAACCGTTGGCGATTATCAAATTATTTGCAGAATTTAATTAACAATTTTGTTTTCCTATGGAATTTATTTATACGCACACGCGTTATGTGTACAACACTGTGTGCATGTGTGCGATTGTGTGTAAGCACACTCATCAACTACACACAATGTACTTGCACATATACTATTATAATTTCGCGATTATAATTCATATTCGCATGTTTTGGTGGTCAGTTGGATACTGTTAGTCAATTTCATTATAAAGTAAAATAAACATTTTCATGTTTTTACTTAACTTGTTTACTGTAATATTGTTAATTATAGAGATATTTAGTTTTGTTAGCAGCCGCCCGTATTTTGTTTAGAGAGATTTGCAAGCTTAATGTAAATTTTCAACCAATATGGATTAAAAGTTTTTTTCTTTTTTTTTTTGTGTTATTATTTTATTTAATGAACGCACAGAAAAGATAAGTTCAAAAAGAAAAAGAAATGCATTAATAAACTCGGCACAATTTTTCATTTCAGTAATTGTTATGGTACAATTTTTTTTTTTTTCTAATTTTTATAGTGCAATTTTTGACGTCCTTGGAGATTTTAACTATTAAAAGAAGACTTTATTAGACAGAGTTCATAGTTAAATATAATTGAAACATTTTTACCCATATTTTCTTGGAAAATTCATATATATTAAAGTTTATTGAAAATAAAATAATAAAAATTTCACATTAAAAAGTTTTTGAGTGATTTTCTTGCCTCACTTTTTGGTTTTAATATGGCCTCTAACGAGGCTTCCCAGCTCAGGTGCGCCAGCAAACGGAACGCCATTTCAAACAGGCACTTCCAAGCACTTAGCAGCTGAGCATATACAGACATACACACACACACACTTATGTACATACAACATTTACCAACTAACAAACAAAACCAAACTCTCACAGTGTACCCAGGCAACAGTTATAATAATTTAGTTTTGTTGTTCCAGAAAACTGAAGCAGTACACAATAAGTAAAAAGTCTCTTGTCGGGAGCGCCTGACCAGGAGATACCCTGAACCCAGCATTTCACACATACACGTACGTTTGGTACGCCACTTGAAGAATATTGAAGTGCGAAAAACTAGGAACAAATTTATTTACTATTGAGCAACTAAAATATATTAAAATATTATAATGAATAATGTCAAAATTGAGGTTGTTGTAGACTTTTGAATGTGAAAAACTGTAAAAGTGATCGACCATTTAAAACAAACTTGATCTGCGGTGCCATGGACGACTCTAAATTCGAAAAGTTGATACATTTGCATAAAACTATTATATCCTTTTTTACCCATTTTCAATGGGTTTAGGGTATAAAAAGCGCAAGTCCAACCCCGTGCCTCACATATCCTCTAAAGCAAACAGCCAATAGAAATGGTCATGGCAAGGGACAAGGTGTATTGCCTGTGGCAGCATCACTGGCAGCCACAGCAGCAGACCACAGCACTAATGCGCTTACATATGTGTATATGTATGTATATAGTCGGCCGCCGACTGTGTTGCAGCGATGTCCACACTGATGATTACATTGAGTTATGTACATATGTTTGTCACTGCAAGTGTGTGAGTATGTGTGCATTTGTCGCGCAGCGCAAACACCACATGTTAACTAAACAATTACCTTTGAGCAGCTGCTGCTTGCTGCCGGCCCAAGTGGCGTATACGCAATAAATTTTGGCTTTTAGAGAAATGGAAAAAGTAGAGAACTCAGGGAAAGGTAAATGGACAGTGCTAAACGAGCAGCTAACGATTTAGAGTATACTGTTGACAAGTCCACTTTTATATGATCTTTATGGAACACACAAGCTGCCTTTAATACAAAGAATATAAATACGGAATTATTGTAATATGTGTTATAAGCAAATTTTTTGTATGTCTGCAAATCCGCCAAAGTGGCAGACGACGAGAACTAGAGAACAAAGAGAAGAAGCGTACTAAGAACGGCGAACGAAAACACTTGTAACTTAAAACATTACAATTACTATTTGTTATTTATCTAAATCTAATTTGTGGATAGCACATTGCAAACTTCTAGAACTTCGATTTGAATCATTTTCTTAAGCATTTTTTAAATTGATTTTTAAAAATAACTTTCGACAACAACTGATGTCATATGCGGAATATTTTAACTGCTAATTAATTCTTATTAGAGCTGCGCCTGCTAAATGAAAACGAAAGCAAATAAACAGATTCTAGGCCGCATTTGATTGAGCCGCGTTCTGAGCTGGCTAAAACCAGTCTAACGAGATCGGGCAATAATTACCACTTACTAACCCACTCGTTTCTCGTTTCTGGGCTAATATCAGTCTGTCTGTCCGTTCTTTGGGTGACGCTTCGCGACGGTTCCGGCCGGCACGCCCTGCATTTTTGTAGCATATGGCTCATAGCTCTCGACGAGCCAATCTTGGCCAATCTCATAAATTAGCGAGCTCTACTTAGTCGGACTGATTGCCGCATGTTGCATGTTGTTTAATTTGCTGTTTGCAATAATTGTTTTATCTATCAACTTTGAGCGCTTAATTACGTGCTTTATGTTTTTTGTTTGTAATAAATAAATAGTTGGCGTGTGTGTGTGTTTAAATAATAAATTTTTATTGACATTTTAACAGTAAAACCGCCAATTGTATTGGTCTTGTCGGTTGAATGGATATCATTCCCGCCGCTGCTGTAGTTGTCATTGTTGTTGTTGTTTCTGTTTATATCTACTGCTGCTCATCCGGTCGTCCATTAACATAATCATTTAATTAACCAAAACTGTACACACGCAGATACACACACAAATTATAAACTTGATAAAGCGCCTCATAATGCAGAAATTAATAATAAAAAAGACAAAAAAAAACAACAATAAAGGAAAAAAGAAATTTAATTAATTTATGTTTCACCTAAATGACAGACATTGTCAAGATGCAAATAATACAAATAAATGAATAATTTAACTTAACAATGAATACACTCACAATTTGCAACTACATCATTTATTCACAACAATACCAAATGATATGTGATATGCACATGGCAGACCATTATTATTACAGCCCTGTGGCAATTAATTCCCAAATGGTGCACAGAGTGAGAGTAATATAATTGCACAGTTCGTGCACAATTTATTTAAATAAAAACTTATATGTCATATCACAGAGGATTACCTCCTCCAGAAAGAGTGATATACTAATATAAATATAGCTGTAGCTCATTCTTTTAGTTTGAGTTTTTAACAGTTTTTCCTTTAATAATAAGTATCTTTGATACAAACTTAAATGTATAATGCTGTGCCTTTTTTGTATCCCAGAGATTCATGGTGTTAAAGAAAATTTTGTTTACCAAGGTCCGATATTAAATGTTATCAAAAACAACATATCCAAACGATTCCTCATATTGAAAATTCGGTTACGTTTGCGACGCAATTACAAGAGTAAAAATGAAAGTTCACGCACATCTGAGAAAAATGTATTATCTAGTTAATTCTTAGTTAAAAAAAGATTCAGCACATATAAATTGGCTTTTTGCATTTATCGATAATTTCGAATTAAGTTTCAAATGTCTAAATATTTTTTGCCTGATCCAAACAATAATAAAGATCCTCAACGAACATAATCCATTTGATCAGTGCTTTTTGCATATATTTTTACATCACTTTCAAGCCATTCATCAATGTTGTCATCTATGACATTCCTTTCTAGATGAATATCGCAAATTTTATGGCTACGTGTCCTGCAAATATCATGACAAATAATGACAAATTTGCATTTCATGTCATGCAGGCTTCGCTACAGTGAGTCATAAATATGAATATCAACAGAGTACGGTGCATTGAACCTCTTAAGCTAGAAGTGTGTGCATACACACACCCACTCGAAAAGGCAGCAAATTCCAGGGAAAAACACTTGAGCCAAACTGCTGAAAGTTTCCTTGCCAGACTAGTGCCAATGCATGTATATCTATATACCGACTCATAATCGTTAGCCGCAAAAGCTGCAATCAGAGTTTTATTATTTTTTTTTTTATTTGTTTTTTTTTCTAGCTACCAACTCACAATAGGTGTTTTGTAGCACTTGAAACTATCTATCATTTGGGTTTGTGGCAAATTCCATGAATGTTGCTGTTGTTGCCATTGTTGTCTGGTTGTGTGTTACCCCCAAGACATTGCCGGCCATATAAATCAAGAAAATTGCTGACATTTAAGCACGTTTCATTTCATTTCGTTTCGTTTCGTTTTAGGTCCCACTTTGGCTACCAGGCTGGGCGCTTGATATTTACACAGCAACAACAAACAGCTCTTAGCAGCATTTCCGCTAAATGTTTTTGCCAGGTTCTTAACCAAAACCAAATTTTTTTTGCCCTACAGCGCCATAATGATATTTAAATATTTACCCACATTGCTGGCGGCATGCAACGTATGTGGGTTAATCTGCGTTTCAATTGTTTGTCTAGTGTTGTTGTTGAGAGTCGGTGCGTGTCTTGTGGCGCGTTTCTGCGTCATCCCCTGTCATATTCTCAATAGTTTGTGATGCATCATATTGAGCGCCAAATCCGACTTAGCCTGCGCGATAAATGTTATAGATTTATTTTTCAAATTTACCGCATCGACGACAGCCTGAGCTGAGGCGTTACCAAAAATAAAAAAAATAAAAATAAAAATGCTACAAAAATTGTGGCATGCAAATTGACTTTCGAGTGGCGTCAGCGCATTTAAGAGTTGTATTTTTTGTTATTCTTTTTTTTTCGTATTTGTTGTTGTTTTTACCCTGCCGCGCGCAACACTTTCCTGGCCCCATAAATCAGCGCAGATACCCAGCTAATGTGTGTGTGTGTGTGTGTTTGTTGTGGGACTAATGCAAGCTATAGCGCAGATGTGTGTGTATGTTTTGGCCATTTCATTTGATTTTGTTGCCACAAAATAAAAACTTTTCAAGCGTGACTTGCTGCTGTTGCTATTGCTGTTGTTGTTGTGGTGTGGCAATAAAAAAATGACAACATATATGTACATACATATATATTTATATACATATCAATACACACACATACATATATTGTTTGTATTTGCTACGCTTTTTGCTGCTGCTGTCGCTGATACTAAACCGCAGCAGCAGCACCCAAATGCAAAAATCCAGCAGCAGCAACCACAACAACAAAATTTGAAAGAAGCAACAACGAAAAAAAGTCGCGCAACCGAATGCGGAAATTTATTGTGTTTTTCGTCGCTTTTCGGAAATCTTTTGAACGCTTAAATTGTTTATTGCCGTGATTAGCATGTTTGTGGCAACATTTGGGCCAAGTGTTTGCTTAGCTGAGCAACTGTTGTTGCATAATTTAAGCCCAAAGCAGCAAAAACAGCAACAACAACAATAACAACAGCGACAACAAGCAACTTGAACTTGACAATGCGCTGCATGCGTTGTTTAGGCCCATTAAATGTTGATGTTGTTAAGTTTAATAACTTCAAAATTGTTGCCAATTAAAAGTAAAGCGGCTGAAAAAATTGCCTCGCGTCCAAAGCAAAAATGCATAGCACGCAATTAGGTTGAGTTGATTTTTATTTTTCTCTTTCTGTGGCTTTTGTTTTCGAGTTGAATAACCAAAAAAGCAAAGCAAAACAAAAAAACGTCAACATTGTTGCGGCAAAAATCACTTTGATGGCCCACTTGAAACAAGTTTTGTTAATGGGCCAATTGGGCGTGGCAGCTGCTGCTGCGTAGTTAAAATTCGTGTACCAAAAAAAGTTATCTTTTCAATTAGCCGGCTTAAACGTGTTTTTAAAAATTGTTGGTTGGTTATTTTGCAAATATTGAAAAATCATTTTTCAGATAAGATTCGGGCAAAAGGCTAAAAGTGAAGCGGCTAAATGCCGGACCAGACTGCCTGATGCCGGTCTGGACCGGCTCAAACCGGTGACAGTTGATTGCAGCCACTTGGCTCTCTTTAGTGGCCTAGATCGTCTCAGCTAAACGCTTTTTGGGCTTAACAATTGCGAGCGTAGTCAACAATTATGTGATAAACAGTTAAACGTTACATGGCAACAAAAAAAGCGACTGGGGGAATTTTTTTAATTTATGTATGATTCTATTTCTGATCTGTTGAAGAATGCGAACTGTCTGCTGACAATTTCTAATTTATAACTAAAATTTAAATAACCAAAAAAATCAATCCAAATTGTGTATCTTTATGACTGTGTGATTACTTAGCAGTATTGCATAATATTTATCTTTATATATGAAGTATAAAGTGAAAAGCTTATCGTTTTTATTTTAAGTATATCCATAACTCATGTATAAGTACTCAACGTATATTTATAAGTATTTGGAGTACTCAAAGTACAACATTTCATACACCTTTTGTATCTCTATCGCGACAGCGCCAAATTAATGTGCCAGACACAAATAATTAAACGCCTGGCAATACATCAGTTTGATAAGATCGAAAATGTTCTTATCTTTATGCGGCTTTCTTTTTGGCGAACGAGTGAAACCGGACTCTGAAGAGGCTGTCAATACTGCAGACAGTCAGATATTGATTGTATATATTCTTTATATTTTCTATATATATTGTGTGCTATTTTGGTATATTTCCATTGGTGGTGCTTTATCAATGCCGGCTCCAACCAATTTAGAAACTATCGACTAAACAAACCAAATACCAAACTTTTAATACCATTTTATATAAGATATAGCCACACTCTCCACACTCTTGCCACAAAATGCGTTTAATGCGAGTCACGTGATTGTGCAATTGAATAGCGACAGGGGAGAGAAAGAGAGAAGCCAATGAGACGACCGGCGGAATAATACCCGGCAGAACATAAATTCAAAGACGAAACTCACAAAATATTAATTAATCCATAATAAGGTAAGCATAACCAATTGCGTATATCCTTTAAGCCGGTGAGTGTGGGAAAAATGTCTATAATATATATTTTTTGTATATATTTGTATTAGAATTATTGTTGTTATTTTCTCCATTAACTTGTTCATTCCAGTAAAGTAATAGATTATTATTATTTATATAGACATGTATACTAAAAACACCTGCATCGAGTTTCTTTAAAAGCATAACTGTAAAAAAGAAAAATATATAAAATAACTGATACTGACAAAACAGATCGAGAGATTCTTTATAAGTCAAACAAAAGCATACAGAATAAGTGCATATTAAAAGTAAAAAATATGCACAAAGAAGCCAATAAATCACTGTGAAAGAAAGCATGCAAAAGTAAAAGAAAAGCTACTTAATATTTAAATATGGTAATGTGAATGAAAAAGAGAATGGGATAGGTAAGGGGCATTGGGAATTGAGAACTTGGAATTGAATTGAATATGGAACAAAGTACATTGACGATTACGATTACGCCTACTCTATACTCTATACTCTATACTTTATGCGATTGCTTTGATTGGCAGCACGTGACGCAATCATCGGTTGCATTTCATTGATGATTTGTGGCGTCTCTCAACTGTTATTGTTGCTGTTAGTATTTTTACTCGCATTTCGTTAAAATCAATCAAGTTCAATTGAAGCCAGGCGGGCAGACAGTTGTACATAAATTTCTTTTTCCAGTTTTGTGAACTTTGCCAAGCCATTGAGAATGAATTGAAAGCAGATCGCAAAGAACGTCACATATAGTATAAATATATACATATATATTTGCGAATATATTGCCTTGATTTATGTGCGCGCCTGTTAATGGCGAACAGGTTTTTAATTTAAAACATTTAAAGATTTTTTGCACTTTTGTCTGTCTTTTGTACTGTCACCAACTGATACCACGTGCCAACGCCGAACTGGCCCCCCAGTGACTCCGGTACTAGTTGGAGCTGCATCACATGGCTAAATCAAACGACGTGGCCTCGTGACCAACTCAGAAACAATTGGTAATGCCGCTGTTGTCTTTGCATAATCACCCCAAAAACACGAGACATAGTAATAATCAAGATGATGATCACTTAATAAATAATAAACGAGTAGAGAATTTAAAATGTTGCTATGCGACTAATTGTTACCCTGCATCACCATTATACTAGTCTAGAAAACTTGTTTTTCATCAACTTGACTTCAACAGCAGGTTTTAATTTTTTATTTAATATTTTAACATTTATTTTTAGAAATATATGTCAGGTTCTTCTCGCATATCCAGACTTCTGATCAGTTGCCAAAAGAATTTTTATAAAAATAAAAAGTTATATCTAAGAAAAGATAATTTTTAAGCCTTTGCCCTAAATATCTAGCGTATTGCCCAAACATTTGTAGTTACTTTTAATTGCCTGCTTTAATTTTTAAAAATCTCACACCATATCGCTAAAAATAAATTAGTCTTTATTTCGTTTTAAATCGCTTGTGAAATAAACAACGTTATATATATTTATACGGCTGTGAACTCTGTGTGCAAAGACTAAATATAGAAAAATTCACACATTTGTATTTGTTGGGTTGATTTGTTAATTGAGCTCAACAGCCGTGTGAATGCAAAAGGTATTTCTGGGCCAGAATAGAGCCCTTTGAGAGTTACCAGCGGCAACTGTAATATGTTTATATTTTGATTATAAACAAACTGTTCTATTGACAAGTCCAATATGGCAAATGAACAAAAGAGCTTGTAATTTTTTGGGTCAACAGACACAAATTGTGTGGCGTGCACGTCAGACACTGTGACATGACAATTCGAAGTAAAAAAATTAGGGGGGGGGGTGGGGGGGGTGAGGGGATCTACGGCGTGCCTAAAAGCACGCAACAGTTTGTTGGCTCACAACAAAACCAACAACAACAAGCGTGAGAATGGGTAGAAGCAACAAACAAATATTGGGACAGTCGCATTAACTAAATGGAAAATGTATAGTCGAAATAGCTGTTGTCATATAATTTTCCATGCACAAAGAAAGATACTGAGTGCGAGTGAGACAGTGCATAAACAATAGTTTTTACTATTTTCAGACTTTACTCCATGATGATGACTCAACGGTAAACAAAGAGGAAAGTGCGAAGAACAACAACAATAGATATTAATCGATTCCATGGAAATGTTATGGAAAAATCGGTAGGCAATGCGCAAGTACAATATGAAGATATGAATACCGTTTCGAGACTCGAGTACAAGAAATTACTGACAACAATTATCTGTATATACAAGCATACACACATAGATACACAAGTGTGAGTATGTATGTGTGGTAGGTAGCTAAAGTATGTTTGCTTTTGGCTTCACCAGACGGTATACAAATTGGATATCAATCATGCTTGGCCAAAGAGCCACCAGCAAAGTCCATGTTTTGTTTATCAACAACTGCGCTGGCCCCGTAAATTACCAATAATCGGGCATGAAGTTATATTTTGTGCCTGGCAACGCTCCGCTTACGAATGCAAAAAGTGTGAATTTCTTTATAACAATATCAAAAATGAAATCCAACACGATTAGCAACAAACAGAAACAAATGTGCGAAATGGTTTATCAATAATTTGTGACAGACATACGTCAAGCTAGCAAATTAAGTTAACAGGCGGCAGAGAAAGATGGAAAGAGAGAGAGACAGAGAAGCAGGGTGAGTGGAAAATTATCTCGAGACATTTATAGTGATTTAATTAGCAAACTTTAAGACTAATGACAAAATCAAACTTTGTTTTTATTATCAATTTATTATAATAGCTATTAATGAGTTCCTTTAATCATCAAAGTAATCATCTGTTGTAGTCTACAGTATTCACTCGTAAATTAGCACTATTACGAAAAAATACTGACCTAAAGATCAAAACCTGATGCGCTAGACAGCTGCATTTTTCACAGTCAATGCCCTCTACAATGTAACTGAGCGTTAAGAGGGGGTTACGGAAAATTCCACACACACACAGGGTTGGTAAATGAGTGAAAGATGCTAAATGTTGTTTCTACACACACCTACTTTTCAACCTTCAACAAAACTAAATGAGGTATTATAAAAAAAATATACTCGAAAGATAAAAGTCTACAAGAATTAAAAAAATTTCTAAGACTATACTGCCATTAAAAATATATTATTCAATGTGAAACTATTTTAAAATAAATAAAATACTATTAAATATATAAATCTGAGTATTTGTTGATACTTACAATGCAAGCCTTAACGGACTTCCAAAAATTTCTCGCAAAGTCTTCAATTTTGCTGATTTTTCCACGTACGTTCGCCAGCTGCACAACGTGGTAGAGTAACACAAAGCTCGAATAATAATAGTAATAATAATAACAATAATAATGTAATATTTTCTTGCAGCTCTGTTTTAATTTTAGCCCACTCCGTTAATCAAAAAAAACCACTTGGCCTCTGTTCTGTAATCGAGGCAATAGTCAATTTTGTTGCTGGAAAAATAGTCACATTTCGTGCATTTCACTCCGGCGAGCACGCACACACACGCACACACATGCAAATTGTTAATCCTTGTTGTTGTTGTTGTTGCTGCTGCTGCTGATTGATTAATTTGACTAAATGGCTGATTTTAGGCTTAATTTGTTAACTTTGGTATTTTAGCTTGGATCGTGAGTAGACGTCCTGGTTGCTGTTGTTGTAATTATTGTTGCTGTTGGTCCAAGGCTCTCTCTCGCTCTCTTCCTCTCTTCCACTCTCCCTCTCTCTCTCACTCAGTCACTGTCTGTTACGTTCCGTAAGGTATAGATGGCATTCAGTTCAGCATCAGTTTGATTTTTTTCTTAACCTTATACTGACGATTACGCTGATCTATGACAAACTCATATCGCGATCTCTGCACATTTTCGCTATCTAAATTAAAACAGCTCAAACCGAGTAGGCGTAGAACTCTTAGCGAATACGTTGTGACTGAATTATTATGCCCGTGCGATGCAAATTGTATGCCGCTCTGCCGCTGCAAGCTCTGCTCTGCTGCAACCGGTATGCGGTTCAAGCGTTGATGCTGATTTAAGTAGCGGACCAGCCCACGCAATGGATAACGTTTGATCGATTTGGCGACTGCGTTCAGTTAATCCGGTGACAGCTCCTCGCACTGCAACGTTCGGCACGTGAATGAGCACCGGCCTCGCACCTGATGTACTTTATGTATGCGCGGCCTTCGTAATCGTATTCGTCGTGTCCTGCGATCGGCCTTCCAGTGAGTGTTGCGCTCAGTCTCGCTCTCCCTCTCTGGCTGCGTTGCTGCTCGCTCTCACGCTCGTTCGTTGGTGGCGCTCCGCTTCTTCCCACTAGTGTCGCCTGTGGGCTGACTACGGCTGCTTTAGGAAGTGTGTGGAGACGAGCCGATATCTAAGCATGTGTCTCTGTGATTTTCGACTGCAGCTGCTTTGACCGCTCTCTGGAAGAGTTGTGCTTCTTTTTCGCCTTCTTCGGCCAGCAGCAAAGAGTTTTTCTACTTGCACTCGGTTTACGGACGCCGTTATAATTTCTGCTTTTGCTAGTGTTGCTTTTGCTTTTGCTTTTGTTGCCCTTGTTGTTGCTTTGTGCGCTTGAGCAATTATGTAAAACGTGGCTCAATTGGATTTGGGCAAAATCGTTAGCGTTCGTCTATCGCTCTGTTGCCAACTAACACAGCTTTTGCTTTTATACCGTTGTAGCTGTCGCAGTCGTCGAGGTCATCGACGCGCGTTGCTGTTCAACACAAAAAAAAAAAAAATCAATATTTTACACTCGCGGTTTTGGTTTTTTTGTTTCAACGACACTGTTTATTTTGTTGCTCACGTTATTTTCAATTGTTGTTTGCTTTTGACTTTGATGCTTGGGCGATACACTTTTTTTGCATTGCAAATTTTCACGCATGCAAAAGTATGCTGCTCAAGCGAATGAGCAACGAAAAGCAATGAAAAAAAAACAGAGCAAACTTCACACACGCACACAGTAAAACTTTCCGCTCGTTTGGACGCACGTTGTGTCACGCGAGAGACTCAATTTCTATCTGGAAGGCAGAGGCACAGCGCCAACAGAGCCAAGCACGAGACTTTGGAGCAGCCAACGAAATTTGTTGACGTATGTATGTTTGTGCGCCTGTATTTTCGACCAGTGCAATTGCCTACGCTCTCTTTATATTTGAGCAAACTCTTTAGCTTCGTGAAATGTATGTGGCCGCTGCAATGCCGCTTGAATAATCGTTTCACGTTCCAGCTGAAATGTGTTTTTAATTAATTGCTAAATTGATTTAGAGACGCATGTATTCAGTCGGCTTTTGTAGATTACTTAAATTTCAAATTGTTTGTACGCACAAATGGGCGTGTAGGCAAAAGCAAAGTGCGCTCGCGCGCTCTCTTGACGTCGCTCTCTTTCGTTAAATCGCAATTACGAAGAGTTAAATTTGCCAAAGAGTTGACTGTGCTTTGACTTTTGCTTTTGCTTTGGTGCGCCTAATTCTGAATATATTTATGCACTCTTTTTATGCCTAACGGCATAAATCGGTTTCTAATTATTATGTATTTGTAAGTGTTCATTTTTATTAATGGCATCCATTTTGACGATTCGCTTTCCCATGTCCACAGCTGCAAAGAGAGCAAACAGGGGAGAGTGTGAGTAAGACGTGTGAGTAAGAGAGACAGAGAGAGAGAGAGAGAGAGAGGGTCAATCATGAATAAGCGGTTGAATTGTAAAACAATTAATTATAACAGTTCATTCGATGCAGAAGCCAACATCCTGTTTCTAATTTCGAATTTGCAAAGATTGCACAATCAAATGCTGGAAGCAATCAAATCCAATCAGATGCAATTTGCAGCCAAACAACTGCAGGACCAAAGGCCAAAAGGCCGCAAAAGTGCGCCGTCTATTACGTGTGTCAATTTCTGCTTCGATAATGTACACAGCCAGAATGTTCTAGAATTCTGCAGCCACACACACACACACACACATACACATACACATAAATATACTTATGCATATAAATGGAAAATAGAAAATGAGCTTGAAAATTAACCAACTGAACGCCTCTGACTAGATTTAAAAAAAATTCAATTGCACATTTGCGTAACTGCATCTGTGATTTATATGTATTTACATATGTACATACATATGTATGTATATGCAAAGTTTTCCAATTGAGAAACCAAACCAATTGCTTCTAGGGAATTCTATATAAACATATGTATATCGACATATTTACATAGAAATATGCACTCATCTGGAGAGTGCACTTTGCTGAATTGGTAAACAACGTTACATAATGTGTGGCAAATGTGGAAAAACAGTAAACAAACGAAAGGAAAACAAAGAAATTGCGACTCAGAAAAACATGCATTTCTCATGCCTAATTTGTAGTGTGAAAATAGAAGCGACCAGAAGACAGCGTAAATGATCTCATTGGACCTTGATATTCAAATGCCATATGAAAAATTTGGCAACATTTGCATAATAACAACTATTTAGTATTGGTATTTGAAAGCTTCAGGATACCCCTTACTGTACGTAGAATGAACTGTAAGATAGTTTGTACGATTTACAAATCGATTATCTAAAGTTTTGCTTACTTAAACGAGAGAATTTTTCAATTTAATCAATAAATATGTTTTTTGTTTATAAAAAAAAAATA
>SCDS01000817.1:0-33509 GCA_004149465.1 Drosophila nigromelanica
GCCAATTTTGGCATGATTTTTGACAAAAAATTTGACCCCCTCAGAATGGGGTTTAATGTTGATTTTTATACTATTTATGACTAACACAATCGATTAAAACCAAAAATTAGCAATTCTAAATTTTGAAAAAAAAATTTTTTCGAAAATGAACAAGGGGGGGGTACATGATATTTTCACAAAAAAAATGAAAAAATTTTATTTTCAAAAATGCATATATTTTAAATGCAGAACTAATCTAGATGACAAAACATGACCAAAATGCCATCGAACATGAACATCGGTTCACTTTTGACAAAGTTATGGAAGTTTGAAATATGGGAGCTGTGGATCTGAGAGCTTTACTTGTCAAAATTTTTGCCAATTTTAGCATGATTTTTGACAAAAATTTGGCCCCTCAGAATCGGGTTTAATGTTGATTTTTATACTCGTTCACGAAGTGAAAGAGTATATTGGTTTTGTGCAATGTCCGTCTTGCTGTTCGTCTGTCCGTCCGTCTGTCCGTATGAACGCAATTATTTTCGCCGCTATTGAAGCTAGAAACTTGATATTTTGGATATATACTCGTGTGTACCCGCGTCAGATAAAGTTTTAAGGATTTTGGGCTGCGCCCACAAATCGCAAATCGCAAATCGATAAAGTCCACAATTTTAAAGCTAAAGTCACCAAACTTGGTATGTAGATAGCTGACGACCACCCAAAAAGATTGTCACTTTGGTATCCTATATCCTATCCAATATCCTATATTTCCCACAGTTTTGAAGCTAGAGTTACCAAATTTGGAAGGTAGATAACTGGTCACCTCCTTTAAAGATCGGCGACTCCCCACCCCCACCCCCACTCTCGCCCATTCCCATCACCACACAAATTACACAATACTGAAATTTTTAAAAATAATAATAATTAAGAAGGTGAACGAGTATAGCGGAGTCGGTAACGCCCGACTGCAATGTTCTTACTTGTTTTACTTTGATTTCTGATGCTCCTCGGGTTAACTCCTCACTTGCTTATCCCCTTACTCTGTTGTATCTTTTTTGTTGCGGCTGCAACAGCTGCCACTTTGTTTTTTTTTTTGTTTTTTTGGTAGCTGTGGACTTTTATGCAAATTTTGTTGTTGTTTTTGTGTGTCACCGAAATCTGAAATTCTGTTCGCAGCGATCGATAATGCAAATGGAAACAACAGCTGGCCACATTTTACAGATACATACACTGTACAGATACAGATACAGATACAGATACAGATACACAACTGTATCTGCAGGTATCACACTGCTCGTATCTACGCAATCTGTACTTTAATTTGTGAATTATGAATTTGGAATTCATAGCTCGCCCCATTTAAAATGAGACTGCCGCATGCTGTTGTCCTGCAGAGTCCTGTTTGCCTTTTCGGCAAACTTTGTCCTGTTGCTTGTTGCGTAACTCAAAAGTAATTAAATTGCAAACTGCACACAACAGAATATCATTGGGTACAACAGAGGGTTGGGGGTGTGGCAGTGTGGGCGTGTGGGCGTGGCACAGACATAAAATGCATATACATATGTTGGATGTGCGTGGGATTTGGCCAGGCAAAAGTCAAGTGTTGCAACTACAAAGTGTTGAAAGGGAATGAAGCGAGCCGAACAACTGGCAGCATGTTGACAGCATTCTCTTTTGGTGCGGCAGGGGCTGCCGCCTTCTCGCTGTTGTCCATGTCTGGGCAAAGTTATAGTTATGATGATTGTTGATTTACAGTTTTAAGTTGCACAGTTTCTGCTCTCTGTGCAGCTGCCTTTGTGGGCGCATGTAGCATGCAATTAATTTTGTAGCTTGTACTTCAAAGGCGCCACAAGCCGCTACGCATATTGCAACTGAATAGGGAACCGGGCTCTGTCGCTGTCAATGGGCCTTTGATGCACTCGGTGCCCCTTGTACACCCTTCCCCGGTCGCATTTGTCACCAGCACCGACCGCTGACAGCCGCGCTAATGGTCGTTGCCTGGGCCTCGGTTTCGATCTGTGTTCCCAGCGGTAATCTGAGACCTTTGGTATGTCAAAATGTCTGCGCTTGACTGCATTGGGCTGTCAATGTCACGACTTGACTCGGCTCTTTTGTGGTTGACATCTGCTGCCGCCTTCCAGGCTTGCCGTCAGCCAACTCCTTTTGGCCACATTCGCAAGTGCGGCTTTTATGAGCGCCCGCTCGACCCCCGATTGTAAATGCTTTATTAGTTCCTGACAGCGTAAGTTGAGCTGCATAGGACACGTGGAATTCCTAGCTTCATAGTTCAATCTGGGTATCATATTTATAATCTACCTTCTGCTTTACCACACTCGATGTTAACTTAGAATGGACCAAAGAGGCTGTACAACGTACACTTAAAAAAACGCAAAGAATTTTGTACTTCAATCGAGTATAAACATTGACCAAATCTGACTAATTCTTAATTATAGATCGTTTTCTCATCAACAAACAAAAAGTTAAAATCCCAGAATCTGTACGACTCACATACTTTTGTTTACCAAGAAAATGTACAAAAAAAACTGGTTTTTAAAAATTCATTTCTTTTAAATGCTGAATTAACATAGAGGATAAATCATAACCAAACTTGACCATCAAACATGAAAATCGGTTCAGTTTTGACAAATTTATGGGCGCTTGAATTATTAGAGCTATGGATCCGAGACCTATACATGTCCAAAATTTTTCTCAATTTTGGCATGATTTTTGACAAAAAAATTTGACCCCCTGAGAATCAATTTTAATGTTGTTTTTTATACTATTTGTGACAAGCAAAATCGATTAAAAATGCAAACTCGAAATTTTAAATTTTGAAAAAAAGAATTTTTTCGAAAATAAGTAAGGGGGGAATATGCTTTTTTTCGCAAAAATTCAACAAAAAGTTTATTTTGAAAAGTGCATGTATTTTAAACGTAGAATCGATGTAAATGAAAAATCATGATAATTTTGACAATGTTATATAGCCACGGAACTAGCATAAACATAATTCATATTTAAATTAATAATATTTAATATCAAAATTTACGATATATATTTTAGAACGGCATAGCCTTGATTTCCCCGAGTGTATTTTAGATTTCCTTCGCAGAGTAGCTGCTCATCCTGCGGTTAATACCCGCCCAGCCTTGTCTCCCAGTTTGTTGACTTACATATCAAATTTCCGATGTCTAACCAAAAATATGCGCATAAAAAAGGCTTCGGGGCTCAAACTGAATGCATCGCATCGAGTGCAGCGTGGCAGGTTGAAAAGTCAAACGAAAAGGAAAAGCACCCTCTGTCATAGACGCCAGCCACATAAGCGTGCTGCATAATTACACTTTTATTAACATGCAACAAGGAGAAGCCAACTGAAAAATCGCCCGACTGTGCGGCAGCCATTCCCTAGCCAGAGCTAACGGCAACAACTGGCAACACCCTGTCCCACCCAACTGCTGGTCCTTTAGCTATTCCGTGCACTCTCCCTCTCTATCTCTCTTTTTGTGTGTGTCTCTCTCCGTACGTGCTTCGCATTTTGAATGCAAACAGGTGCCAAGGCAGCCTCCCTTTACCCAGCCATTCCCAGTCGGCTCCTCTATTCCCGCTGGCTGCGCTGCATTGCATCGCATCGCATCGCATTCACATCCTTTAGAGACACTTGAGGCGCACTCGGCTTAAATGAAGTGCACACGCCGTCATGCACATCAAAGGTAGCCGACAAACGCCGCCGCTGAGGCAGCTAATTAGACACGCCTCCATTGGCATCGCCGCCCGTAATTAACATTAACTGTTACTCACACTTGAATGCTACCAAAACTGTTTGTCTTTTTTAATAATATCCGCGGCCGTTGTTGTTTCTGCTTTGTTGCACAAGAAACACAAAAAAAACCATATTAAATAAAATTGAATAAAAACAACACAAGCGTTCACAAAATCATGTACAATAACAACAAAAAATCTTAATTTGGATGCATGCCGAAACTCAAGGTGTTACCCACAGAAATTATTCATTAATTTATTTTTTTTTTAGGTTTTTTGCTTCTACTGGTTGCGCAGTTTCTTGACCTCAACACAAATTGCCAAAAATGCGGCTCTAATAGTTGCTGAGCTAATGGAAAATAAAAATAGAAATTAACTGCTTAAAAAAATGTAGATATCTAACCTTGCAGTGATGTTAATTATTCTAAAGATTCGGCAACCATCTCACAACAATTTGTGCAAACCACCTTTTCTATCTATGACAAAAGCGTAATTTATATTTGTTTAGGATAGTAATCAAACCATAAAGTATGCCTATTTTATCTTAATTAAACAAATAAGTATGAATACATGAATAACTGATTAAATTCTAATGGTAATCGCACAAAAAATACACTTAAAGTGCAATTTTATTGTGCTGACTTCATTTTTATATTCCCGTCAATATTAATGCCTCACGCCTTTTTAGAACAATTTGATAAAATAAAAGTCCATCAAATTGTCGTCAAGGTAGTTGTACAGGGCTGCCACATTGCATGAACTTACACCAGTGTTCAACTTGCAATAATGTTGCCTACTTATCTACGTAGCGCTAGAAACATGCATAGATGTAAAAATCCATTAAAAAGTTAATGCAAAACAAAATATAACTGTTTGGTTATCAATAACCTAAATATTTTAACACGAACATAGACATGTGTTCAATCGATGAAAGGCCTTATATATATAATAAATATAATAGCATGACATTTTCTTTAAAAACCTGCTTAAGTAATAATTGAAATATAAATTTTAAGGCAATATTTAGTATCCCCCAGCCTTTAATAAATTGCCTGAAATTTCGTTTAACGAATTTTAATTGCAGTTAAAATTATACCAATATAAAAAATAATAACAACGTTAGCTGTGAGCCGTTGTTATATAGAATCGCACACTGTACTTAACACCTAAACAACATACAATATCATTTCTGAACTCGTTTCACGACTACTTACTAAACATATAAATTTAACATAAAAACACATTCGGGGAGCACAACCCAACACAGATACATAAAATCATGCTTAAAATGAGAGATATAAAAATGATTAGATATTCACATATCTGTCTTATATAATAATAATATGTAAATATTTAGTTATAAGGTGTGAAATCTAGAGATATAACCTTCAGCCAAGTTGACAACTATCGACATGGTTATAAAAACGCTTGTTCCGTTTTATCATCAAGTACTTTGTTCCGCGTTGCATAAACACCCTGATTGACATACAGCTGCAGCGATGGTACTGCTGAAGATGTCGGTGGGGGTGTCAACTCGAGTGGCGTTGTCGATGTGGTTGACGGTGTCGTGGGTGTTGTCGAACTGAAGCTGGAGCAACTGGAACGTGTTGAGAGCGATTGTGCCGAACGCGTTCGCCGCAACGGCTCCGATGTGCCGGGAGTTGTACAGCTGCTGGGATCGCCGTAGCTGTGCATACGACCCACGGCCTTGAGCACCGTGCGATACGGTTGCTGCTGTTGATCCTGCGCTGCCTGGCTGTAATACGATCTGCGCAGTATGCAGCAAGTGGCCACAAACGGCACCATCAGAATGCTACAAGTGCCCAACGCAATGATCAACAGCACATCCAATCCCTCCGACCGCCAAAAGTCGAGCGTGTTTCCGTGTGATTTTAGAAAATCAGCGCCATTCGTTCCCAATATCAACTCAATGTAGCTGAGCGCCCTGGCCGAGGCCTCCGAGTTGGCTATGTTTAGATGCGTCTTCAGCTTGGCCAAATTCTGCACATAGCTGGCATTCAGCGTTAGTTGCCGTATGCTATGAAGCAGTGCATCATAGGCAATGGTATCGTAGTCGACTGTTAGGGCCGTGCCTTTCTGCTGCAGCCGCTTGGCCAGCACCTCCTGCTCGGCCAATATGGGTATGGCAAGTATGGGCGTATCTCCCGCAATGGACTCCCAAACGCTTAGCTGGCCGCAGCTGCTGATGAACAGTTTGACCTGCGGATGAGCTGCACAGCAAAAAGGTTTCAGAAATGAAAACAAACTTGAAAAAGAGGAAGAACTTACCTAGTATGGCCTGTTGGGGCCACCAGCTGTTAATCATGATGTTCTCGGGCATCGGTTGCACAAACTCATCCGTTTCCCATTTGATCAGAAAATTGAATTCCTTCAAATGCGTAAAGACATCCAGCAATGTGGAAAACTTGTCGCCGGGCAACTGAGCTGTTTGCACCTCAGCGCCCAGACTCATGTAGATGACACCGCCTGGCGCGGCCTCAATAAATGAACGCACATGCTAATTAAAAACAAGTATTCAATTTTGATTGATCTGAAAGTAAAGCGGCCTAATTACATTTGGCACTTGCAGCTGTTGTGGCTCCAACAAATGTAGACCGCCCACCTCTAGCATATTGGGCAAATATGCCCTAGGATAATCCATGGCGGGATGAGAGTTGATCAACGCGAGGCTTAAGTTTTTGCTTAAATCACGATAGTTTGGCAGCTCACGCACCAACAACTCAAAGTGATTAGAGTAAACGGATTGCTGTGAGATCAGGTGGAAAAAACTGCAAGCAAAACGAAACACAGAATTGATTCCAGCTCAATGAATAGTGCAAATTATTTCACTTACTTATAGGTCAAACGCTCAAAGGTGCTCATCAGCGTGTTTGCAATGCGTTGACGTGTATTCATGCGCTCCGTAAAGGGTAAAAAGTTACTTGGATCCAGGGACGCTGATTGTGGATTGCCAAACATGTTGTTGAGCCACGAATTGGCGCCGGTGGGACTGATAGCAACAGTGGGTACACCATAGTAATAAGCCAAGCTGAAAGAACATTAGAGCTTAGCGCATCTATATAATATTACCAATTAGGGCAAGGACTCACCCGAGCAACGCATCACTTAAAAACAAATCCACAATCAACAAATCGAATTTTTCCCCGCTGGTAATCAGCTTTTGGACCTGTGCATCCGACAGCAAGAGATCCACATTTGTGGTGCCCGCATAGATCATGCGGGTGAAACGTTCCATAACGCTCTGGGCGTGCATCTGTTCGGCCTCAAAGCTCATGCCCATGTCCAGCCAGTTCTGCATGAGATCCTGATCCTCAATGCGTATCTCACGTATTCTGTAGGTCGTCTCAGTCTCAGCCGTGGCATGTGGAGAGATCAGCGTTACAGAGTGATTCTGTGGACCTGCCACCAGTTGCTGCAGCAGCCGACGTCCAAATAAATAATGCGATCTCCATACACTTGGCAACACGGCCAGGATGTTGGCACCCGTTGCATGGCTGCAAAGCAGCCAAAGCGACAACAGCTGTAGCAGACGCATCGCAGAGGGCAATGAACCAGATAGTCTCCTCGCCTTTGGGCCTGTTTTGATTTTCCGGTTTGCAGCCTCCTTCTTCCACGGCGACGATGCTTTATTATCTGTTGCTGTTGCCGCTGTAACAAGACTTCATTTTCGCTACGCTTGCACTTTAATCTTAAACAATTCTACATTGCGATTGGGCACATCGATAATTAATGTTAATTAGTTGACTATCACAAAAATTGTGTACGAAATACGCAACGAAAGTGAAAAGAACAGCAAAAACAACCAAAGAAATACGGTTGTGCCAGGGCTGAAACAATTGTGAATGGCAAAACTCAGACATTATCGATAAGCAATGAACAAATAATTTATCGGCTCAGTTTAGCTGAGCGTAATGCAGGTCTAATTTACTTGAACGCTCTTTACCTATGTAACTGAAATTGTGATTAATCGGGAATTTTTTTACTAAATGTAGAATTTTTTTATAAATTTCCGGAGTTTTATGGTTTTTTTATGAAACAATTAGTTATTGAAATATGCGTTTGTATATACCATAAAATATACACCGTTATTTTTTAAATGCTACGATTGCGCACTTTGCAAAAACGTATTTTGCTTTATATCGATATTTATCCGGTTTTTGGCCTATTGTTGGATAACAGAAAGTAAATAAAAAGAGTACAAGAAAAAAGCAACAAATAAATTGCTAAATAATGCACTAAATTAAGTGCAATTGGTGTGTGTGTATGTACATATATCATAGTAAGAGTACTTTAATCAATTGTTTAATGTCCGACAGATGTGCATGTTCTTGTTGGCAACCGGCTAAGCATATGCAAATTCACAAACATGCTTCGCATTTATTGGATGTGAGCCAAAAAAAAAAAAAAATTACAGCATTGAACTGCATTATACAGCAGAATTTCAGAGCAACAGTACACCTGCTCCGGAATAATCGCAGTCGTAGACCCTCAGTCCTAAGTACGCACAACTGAAGTGGTTTGTGGCCTATATAATATTAATAGATAGGATAAAACAAGCGGAATTGGCGCAGCTTACGTAACAAGAAACCGACCGCTGTTAAAAAACCAAAACAAAAAATGTTAAAGCAAATGGGTGAGTCTTTTGCGAGTTTGGAAAAAATGTGTTTGCTAATGTTTTCTTCGTGTTGCAGCACCCATCGATGTGGACAAGCCGCCGTTCGATCTGAGCACATTTGCGGGTCGCTTTCAGTACTATGCCTGGATGACGGATGCGCGCACTGTGGTCGTCTCCAACGAGCGTTTGCTGCAGGCCAAGCAAATGGTGGACAAGTATCGCGCAGAGGATCAGTCGGACAATCTAAAACCTGAAGAAGTTAAATACAATTTGAAGCTGTATAAGTCCGCATTCCATCCGGACACGGGCGAGCTGCAGAACTTTGCCGGTCGTATGAGCTTTCAGGCAAGTCTCGTGACAGTCAGCTGCGGCCTTGTATTCTATATATATGCACATAGCGACACGCTGACGTCATTCGCACAGATCTGCTTGGCAAAGATTCTAATTGTTTGTGTGCTTAGGTGCCCGGGGGTATGCTGATTACGGGCGGCATGTTGGCCTTCTATCGCACGGTGCCCGCTGTGGTGCTCTGGCAGTTCATGAATCAATCCTTCAATGCGATCGTCAACTATACAAATCGGAATGCCAATTCTCCTACCAGTGTTACGCAGCTGGGCGTAGCCTTTGCCTCGGCCACCAGTGCAGCACTAATTGCGGCCATTGGCTGCAAGAATTACTGGTCGAGAAAGGCGTCACCGTTGTTGCAGCGCTATGTGCCGTTTGCGGCTGTGGCGGCAGCGAACTGTGCCAACATTCCCCTGATGCGTCAAAACGAGATACTCAATGGCGTTGAGGTAAAGGATGCCGAGGGTAAGGTAGTCGGTCAGAGTCGCCTGGCTGCCGCTAAAGGCATTAGCCAGGTGATCCTATCGAGAATCATAATGGCAGCGCCGGGCATGCTGTTACTGCCCATCATTATGCAGCGAGTGGAGAAGCTACCTGCCTACAAACGCGTCCCATGGATAAGTGCGCCATTCCAAACGCTCGTTGTGGGATGCTTGTAAGTGACGAACTTGACTTGTTCTCTCAATTAAGTTTAACAAACTAATGTTCCATTGTCCCGTGCAGCCTCTGTTTTATGGTGCCCTCAGCCTGTGCGATTTTTCCGCAAGAATGCGGTTTGGACACGTCTACAATGAAGACCTTTGAGCCGGAACTCTACAATGACATGGTGGCGCGTACTAACGGCGCTGTGCCCAAGAGAGTCTACTTCAACAAGGGTCTGTAAGAGGGGGAAGGGCATAACGCTTAGACAATAATGTGTTCGTTGTTCCTTATCCTCATTGCTTAGGCATTTATAAAATCGCGCAATGTGTTGTTGTTCCTTGTTCTATGTTCTATCTGAGTAGTTATTTAGGCCAAATGTTTTAAAATGTTTTCTGAATACTTCTATATGTATTGAATAATATTTAAAATAATCTCAAATCAAAAACTGTTTAAAGTCCAGTCGTTGGTTTGCATATCTATTAGAATTAACATTTTCTGAAAACTACCAAGAATTTTAAATTTCTTATAATTTGATAATTGCTCTGAAAGGTTTAAAATATTTACTCTCCAATTTAGAATTACTTTCCCATTTACAACAAATGGTTGGCATGCGATTTAATACTAAAATAAACGTTAAAAGTTGAATGTAAATGAAAAACAAAGATATAAACGTCATTTGTGTTGCGGGTTTATAAACGGTTTTATTAGGTATATTGTTTGTATCTTGTATATATGTATATATATTCCTATATATATATAAATATATATATCGTATTTAGCAAACTTTTGCGGAGTTTTTTCATTGGATTGTGTTGTAAAATTTACAAAATGTGCAAAGCACAACTAGTTAGATTCTTTTTATATTTATTTCTTGGTTAATTACGTGGAGGCTCGTATTTATTGTTCGACTATTTATAGGGCATTTACTCATAGTTTGTGCTCTTGTACTACAACAAATGTTCGCAAATAATTTTTGTATTATTACGGTTTTTTTTTATTCTTTTGTTTTTAGGTTTTTTTTTTTGACAAGGTACAGTATGAATTGATTTTTATAGTTAATTGTTAAAATGTTGGCACTGTCGCAAATTACTAAACATTGATGAAAAAATTCAACACTCAGATGTACAATATGTAAAATTGTGTTTACTTAAGTTTAAAAACGAACTCTCAGCTGACACGCTCTTAAATTTCGGAGGACAATATTAACAAAAATGCGCTGCCTGGCAGCAAATTTTATTTCGCATATTTCTCGCATGTAAAATCTTTTATTTTCGCAAGTTTAAATTTTACATTTTTGTTTTTTTTTTATTATGAGTGCCGTTTGTGTTAAAAACTGGTGTTGCCATAATAATCAGCATACATTATTTATTTATTTAATGGTACTAATCATTAGTTATTATTTTTTGCAAAATTGTCGACACACAAATATTTGTATGTTCCCTTTGGGGGACTTTTAAATTTATTTAAAAATTTGTTTTTCGTTTAATTAGCAATAAATTTTTTCTTTATTTTTGTTTACTGACTGAGGCATTCAATAATTAAACGACTTTCATTGCGCATTAAAATTATTGCAAATAACATTAATAAATTGTTTTAAGTATTTTTATTGGGCTTGTCCAACTAGCTGGAAAAGCTTTATGTTAAAATCGTATGGTATACGGCAAATAATGTGCACTCTTTCAACTCACAATGAAGGAACTGTGTCCGTCTAGCTGCCCTTAGAATGTTGCACTATAAAATTAAGTTGGTTTTTATCGACCCAAAAATCTTCGCTTCTTTAATACGAATTTCAGACCATTTTTTGTTTGCTCATAAACTTTACAAGGAATATGTAGGATTCTTTCGAAATGGCAAGAAGTTATTGTAGTTAAATATTGTTTAATTACGCTTAGGTGTCTATCAATTCAATTGGATGCTGAAATGCTTAAATCGATTTCTTCTTCTTAAACTGATTTATGTATTACATTTATAATTAAAAAGAAAAAACCAGAAAATATCTAACTTCTGGTCATTAATAGCTCCTTAACAGAACAGAAAACTGTCGATAAAAGCCTGTCAAACTTGTAAAACACAATCTAAATTTCTTTATTTATTTTCATTTTCAGAGCATATGCCAAATTTCTGAACTTACCATAAATTTTCTTTGCGCTGTTCAATGTTTCTGTCTACTAACTATTCTGCCAAAATGCGAACACCTTAAAGCATTTGACTTTAAGAAAATCTGTACAAACACACTATATTTTAGGTTGCATTCTAGATTCAAATACTCAACTTCAACGTCTCTTTGGGTAGCCTTGAAAAGCTTACGTAACCAAAACTCCGGCCCATGCCGAGTTCAGTTGTACTCTATATCGTTTTGCTGTATATGCATCAGCCTATTAGCTACACGTTATTTCGTTTCATTTCCACTAAGTTTAATCGATTTTGTTTCATTTAAAACCATTTACAAAGTAGATTTTGTGTCTTGTTTTACATTTTGCGCACAGCCTTTTTGTTCAAAATATTTCTGAATTATTTTTCAGTTTTCTCTTTGTGAGTGTTTTATATATGTATAAGTATTATTCCTTCGTTTGTTCGAGATGACGACACCTGATCATTTTTTGTACCAACTTTGCCAGACTTCAAATATGTATGTGTGCACATTTAGTTAGTTATATATGTAACTGTATAAGAATCCATTTGTTACTTCTCCGCCTTGTTTATAGAGCTCTCGACTTCTGAGTTCATAAACTTTGCGCATCTCAGCATTTTTAGAATATCATTTCATTGAAACACTTAAAATCTAGACCAAAATTAAAAGAGAGCAAAACAAACCGTTAGTTAGGCGTGTTTTACGGCTCTTTAGTAATTTTTTTTTGGGGTTTTGTTTTAAGTTCCATACATTGCCAATCCCGGGGCTTTTAAAACCTTAGAAAAATAGCCAAACCCAACAACTTGTAGCTATTGCTGCTGACTTTCCTGTTGTTGTTGGTATTTTTTGTTTATTTTTTTCAGCAAAAAAATGTACGTTTGTTCATAGTTTATTTCTCATTTTAGTGTTTAATATTTCGCTTGCAATTTTTCGATTCATTACCAAATTCAATTTCTTGTTTCTTTATTTTACATTTGTATGACTTGGCTTTCCATATTTGTATTATAGAATATATTTTATAAATTGTATTCTTATTTTCTTGTATATATAACAATTATACATTTATAATTTATAAACGTTGGTTTTAGTAAAATTAAAAAAAACCATGCGCATAAAAACAGTTTTATTAAGTTTAAACTTTATAAATAACGCGTTTTCGTGTTTTCTTTTTATTATTATTATTTTCTTTATATTCAACTTGTTTTGACTTGGCTTAATAGTTAAATACAAACATTTACATAAGTTTCTTTCAAATAAGTATGTATACATTATATATAAATATATTTTATATATTCTTTTAGTGTTTGTGTGAATAATTTTTGTTTTTGTGTTTTCTTTTCCTTCAGATTTTTGCAACTTTTTAACAGTTTTTGTTTTTGTTTCCTTTCTTCTTTTTGTGTTGTGTTAGACTTACAAAATAAACTAGAAATTATATTTTATTTTTATAATTATATTATATTATATTCTTCATATATGTATATGCAAATACATGTTTGCATGTGTGTGTGTATGTGTGTTTGTAATGTGTCTGTGTGTATTCGACAACCAAAGTAGGAAAAAGAGTTTTGCTTTTTGGTCCGTATTCAGCTAATTAATACGGCTCTTCACTCGTGGAATCCATAGCGCTGACGGGCACTAGCTCAACCACTGAGACAGCCTCGGCTGTGGTTGTTGTTGAGGTGGACGAGCTGGTGGTGCTGGCTGGGGACATGTTGTCCGCATTGTTGGATGCCAGGCCAATGGGTGGTGGCGAACTGGTCGCCGTTGCTGTTGCTGTTGATTCCTGACTTTGACTGGGCGGCAGCACAAAACTCTTTCCCGCAAACTGATCTCATTTGAGACCCGTATCCGACGACGGCGTCCAGCGATCGAACTCAATGCCCGAATCCGGTGAGACGCCAGTGGCCTTGGCCAAATGCGCAGCCATAAAGCCGCCCGTTTGCATGCATTTGCAGTCGGCGACAATGCAGTTGCATGAGAACTTGGAGCCGCGACCGCAGCGTGCAACCAGGCTGGGATTGGCGGTCAGCGCCGTGGCCGAGGAGCAGCCAGCAGTTGGTCCAATTATATTGGCGCTGCTGCCCTCATCCATAGCCTGGCCATCGCAGGGACTCAAACGGAGCTGGCTCTCGAAGGACTGCAGCTGCTGCATGAAATGGAAGTTCGGTGAGACATCCGGTTTGCGTTCCCGGACCAACATAAAGGCATCGTTTAGGCTGAGCGCCAGTGTGTGCATCAAATAGGCGAGCGTCACCGTAACGGAGCGTGAGACACCTGCCAGGCAGTGGACCAGCACCGCCGAATTAGCAGAGCGCGCTTCCTCTGTAATGGAAAATCAGCAAGTTGACAAATCAAATAACATATAAATATATATCTTTGTACACACCTATAAAATGTATGGCAGCTGGAAAATGCATGGCCAGGTCCTGGGAATAGTGATCGGTAATGGGTATTTGCAGATACTTAATGATGCCCAATTTTTCAAATTCATTCGGCAAATCTGGTGTCACATTCAAGACGTACTAAAATTATAAAAGACGAAATTTAGATAATTATACGAATGAGGAATTATAGTCAAGTTGACATACCTTAATGTTGTACTTTTGCAAAGCATTTGAATCGCAGCTGTGCGAGGCATTGCCCAGAAATAGGCCGGATATTATTTCAACCGGTGCTTCATTGAAGTTATGATGGTGATGATGATGATGTGTGGAGCTCTCACAGTCCGAGGATTCGGCTGAGCTACTGCAGGCCGAATCGGAATGTGGCGTGGAAATGCGTAGCGATCTGTAATAAGGTAAAAAAAATAAATAATATAATTATTTGCACATAATCTTGCCACTAAATTACTGTGTCAATTTATATTTCTCTTCTTACTACACTAAATATTCACCGAAATCTACAGGTATTACTTGAATTCATGAAAATCACATAGAAAGGCTTTATTTAACATTACTTCAATGTTATGTATTTCTATAAATGATTAACGCCAGTTCTTGTACTTCGCTTAACTCAACCCACTAACGGTTTGTGTAAATGCAGATTATATCGTAGGTAAACTTTAGATCAAACTTACCTAAGTCCCATTAACTGATCGGCCTGTGCGTTGCGACTAGATTCCATTTCTTTGTTGTGCGCCTGGTTATCATCCTCACACCACTCCGGAAATGCTTGACGAAAACTGGAGAAACCATCTGAAACCGAATAAAGAGAAAGATATATAAATATGAAACTTTAGATACATTTACAGATACAGAAACTTAAGTATGCTTTTGAACTAAGCGCAACGTTTGTGCGCTGTTTTGTTTGGCTTTTGTACGCTTGAAAAATATTTCGTTATGCTTAGCCAAGTGTGTCCTTTTGGTCTATGGGTAAGACAACACCTATTGCACATTACCCCTTGCCCCATCAATTGCCCACCTACTGGTGCGCTGATGCGTGCGTGAAATTCTTTCAGTTGGCGTGGCTCATTCATAAAATACGACTTTCGCTGAGCGTCGTCGTCGTCTTTTTTCCTCTTCTTCAATTAGAAGCGGAAGTGGCTGCCATACGAGACGCGACACGATGCGACGCAGCGCAGCGCAAAGGAAAATCGTGGCAAAACGGAAATGCTGTTTCTATATTTATGCACGAGTTTTATAAGCCGGCAACGAGCTGCGCTGTGCACCAAAATGTGATCACTGCGAATTGTCATAACACAAAACGGAAGCTTACAATTTCCTACTTGGCGCATAATAAATGCGATTCCGCATTTGAAATTGAGCACCAGCAGCACCACTGCTGCGAAAATAAGCCACAGCAAAAACAAACAGCAACAACAACAGCTATCAGCCAATCGGCCAACGGTTCGTATACGCATTTAAAATATTCAAGATGCCAGCATTGCCTTTAAAATTGCCCCAGCCATGCGGGCCTTCAGGGCAAAGAGTTGAGTTTGAGTTGAATATAGGGGCACCCGCACAAAAACGCCCCAAGTACTCCAAGTAGCACAATCGCCCATACTCAGAGCGAAATTGCAAAAACCTAAAACTGCATTTGATGGCAATTTCCGTTGCAAATGCCCAAAAAGTGCCAAAGACGTCCAAGTTTGCTCAAACTGGTTGCGCCCTATTTCATTTTTTTTCTCTCTTTAATGGTATTTGCAACCCAACTAAACAGAGTGACATGCAATTGACGAAGGGGCACTAGGCCACATCTGGCTGGAACATAAACATATCACGAAAATAAATTATGAGAGAAAAGCCCAAGAATTTGGTACTTCAATTATTTGGTTTTAAATCCGGGTCAAATGAAAATTTCTTAATCTCTTAAAAATTTCTAAAACTGAAAGTTAGGTATAGCACTCAATATTAAAAATGTTGGACTTGGATCTAAGTAAGTACCAAAATACTTGTTTTATGTGTTATGTTAATAACATAATGTTAATAACATTTGTAAGTTAAACTAAATCTTCTCACTGCTTCGATTTCGTGAAAATCGCATAGAAAGGCGGTATTTAAAATGTATGAGTAAACTTAAGATATAATTCATTTTTAGTGAATATTATTAACTAATCTACCCGCTCGTTTGCATCCAATAATATACGCTATCTGACGTTACCATGTTTTCTTCATTAACAGTTTTGAGTGCTTTCTACCCACATGTTGTGACCGCACTCCACATAAAATATATGCTGACAATAGAAATTTTATAAATAGAAATTTATTTGATTTTCAATTGTTTCTTCATTGTTGTTTGCCATATTTTGCGCGTGTTGCGCTTCCTGTTTTGCTCCATGAGAGTCAAAGCGGACGTATGTATGTATGTACGTGTCCGGTGGCACGGTTCAACGGATTGGCGTTCCACTAAAGGGCACACTTCAAGTGCAGTACGTCATCCCGCATCGCATGAGGGATGTGGGCGAAACCTAACCGCAAAGCCAATTGCGAAACAAATTAATTAGCCTAGCGCCCAAAATGTACGTTTACGCTCCGCCTATAGTAGGGTAGTTCCAAAACGTACCCATCCCTGCCCAAAACACAATCAAACCGACCGCTTGTCTAACTGTTTACGCGACAAAAGTGCGCATACGTCATTTCCGTTGGGACGGGGGACAGTGGCATTGGGGAGTAATAACTAGGTAAATGTGAATGGAATGAATAGAGCTCCAATGTGTGTGCAGGTGTGGGTGTGTATGTGTGTGTTTCTGTATCTCAAGTTAAGGCAGAGGCAGTGCGAGCTATAAATTACCCAGCTCACGTTTTAATACCCTACACGGGCTTCTACTCACGTGTCTAGGTTACATAGTCAAAAAAAACTACATCTAATTTATGGGTCAAATTGTATAATACAAATATTTAGTTTATATTCTGCACAATGTACAATTCCAAAACTAGTTACAGAGCATCGCATAGGTCACATCAACTTAACTATCAAGTTATTTTGATGCATTTATTTTATATATAAATCACGCTCACACTGAACGACATACGGTGAAACAGACAAATAGCAGCGGCTGATAAGCAGCAACAGGGCAAAAGACAGCAATAAAAAAAAATTAACAAAATAAAAGCGATAAAAATTATAAAAAAAACAAACAAATAAACGACAACAGCAATCGTGGCGAAAACAATGAATGAAAAAGTTACCCCACAAAGGCGGAAAAAGTACAATTAGGAAAGCTCCAAACGAGAACTCAAGACTCAAAGATACCCTGTAACCAGGTGTGAAGTCTATGTGCACATGTACATAAAGTTATAGAGCAGAGAATCGTAATCAATGTATATACAATACAAATGTGAATATCCCTTATGCAAATATAAATTCTTGTGCCACTTTTTTAAGAACATTATATAAATGCTCACAACTTTGGCATACCCTGCTTTACACACATGTTGCGCATGGGTATAAAAGCGTACTGCGACGTCTTTTTTGCCAAATGTAAAAACTTGCATGTATTATTTATAATGTTATTTCGCCTTTGTTGTTATTGCCTTAATAAATAAATAATCCAAATACTGCGCTTAGCATGACAAGCACATCCCGTGGGCGGTGGCTGCGAAATATAAAATAAAATAAAAACAAAAAAAAAACTCGAACTCACTCGCCATGGGTGGGTGTTTATAAGTGTGTGTGTGTGTATGTGTGTGTGTTTGGAGAACCAGGTGTTTTGTAGAGGGAGTTGTAAGCATAGCACAAAGCGGGCAGTTGAAGGGGAAGGGGGGTTAAGTTCAAATCCGGTTTTAAAGCCCACAATAGGAATGACAATAAATAGGCGATATGTATGTATTTTAAGAAGTTTGCGCTTCTCGCTTAGCTCACAAATTGTTAGTGTTATTTTTTTGTCTCTGCTTCTTCGTGTCTTTTTTTTTTTGTTTTTTTGAGTTTACGTTTTTCACGTTTTGAAGGTCGTTTCCACTGTGCGCGACTCTTGTCATTGTTGTTGCGTTTATTGTGTGAACTCATCAATGAAACAATACAGAGAACCCGACAAGAGCACAACTGTGTGGATACACACACACACTGGCTTACATATATGGTGTGTGCACATACACAGGCATAATGTATATGAACAGGTGTGGTGGATTTGATAACCATAGATACACACACTCATACATACACATCTACATCTACCAAATGATATGAATGGTTTTTAGCAAAATTTGCTGTAGTAGTTGCTCAAAATGTTCGGATGCTTAGGTTTTAAAATTCATGAAAATCGCAGAGAAAGGTTCTATCTAAGAGTGAGAGAGCTGAAGCGACAAAAACTGTCACTGTCACTCTTTCCAACAATGATTTTATATCTATTCTATGAATTTGAAACATTCTTACTAATATCGCCCTTCTATGCGATTTTCATGAATTTAAGCAATGCTGTAATCTATAATTGTACTACAGAAATAATATTAAGAAAACTCTGCGATTGGCTTGTTGCAAAACGTGTACCAGATGCATAATAAATACAATGGTTGTAGATCACTGATTAATAATAAGTTTCAAAAACTTTAATGACCTTTGCTTTTACATTTTTTATTTGCACAATGAAAATTAACCTTGTGAAAACTTAGGCAAACCGTCCAAGAATATCTCCGGGAGTAGCTTAGTGTTTTAGCCATGGCATTCCAGAAGCATTGCCTGATATTTTCCATTACCCATGTGGGCAGCGGCTGTGGCTCGTGTCCGCGGTCAATCAATCATGTTGTAATCAATCAACTTGCCGTTGCTTACACGAGTATTTAAAATGTCAACTGGTTGTGGGCGATGAGACTCTTTTAGGGGTTCTCTCTGCCTAATGGCAATTTCTTATGACATCAATTTTACATGCTGCCAAAAGTGAAGCAACCACTCTATAAACTAAAAACTGAACAGAGTCAAATCGGAAAGCACACTCAACCATATTATTTTCTGTTGTGCAATGCATTAAATAAATTCTCATCAAAGGCGGAAGTGGCAGTCATTAATATTTTTGCCTTTTAGCTGGCTCGCCTTTTCCCATTTTCCCCAGTCCGGTTTTTTATTTGTTCTCTTTTTGTTATTGCTGCCCCCGACATTTTCCTCGTGCACTTTGTTTATATGCGAGCAGCTAAAAAATGTTGCTCCAAAAATAAGCAAAGGCAAAACTGGAAAATTTGGGGCGTCTGTGGAAATGTAAACAAAATGGGGCCATGTCGGGTTGGGTGATGTTTTTATACATATCTATATATTTGTATTATTTATTATTTTTTTTCGTTTTTTGTCGAGCAGAGCAGACTACTCCGATTATCTGTGGGGTTGTGTTCTTTCTCCATTTCTGTTTTGTTTTTTTATATAATGCCTCCATTCTGTCAGTTTCTGACTCATTGACAAATAGCATTGAACTGCAGGCGATGTTCTCGCCGCTGTCTTTTCATTCATGGAGCTTGAAGCCAGACGTGCTATATACCCAGCTATATATTTCTACATATATATATGTATATATGTGTGTATACGCATATGTATTTATAGTACGCGTCGCTTTCATTGTGCAACACATGGCTGACTGCATTTCTAAAATGGTGGTAGACGAGGGGGTTGGGAGGGAGTAGGGAGTGTTGGTGCTGGTGCTGAGCTGGAGCACATAGACGGAAGCGGGCGTAGCAAGCAACATGGCCCTGCCATGGCCACACACATGGCGTATGCGTAATATTGATTTCCCTGCCTTACTTTATTTTGGATGCCACACAAATCCTTATGACAAACACACGAAATCCATAGCTGAACAGAAACGCACTTTGGAAATACCACAAACCATTTGGAATGTAATTTAAAATTTATTTGGCGGATTTCATGGTATGTGCTTGATATTATACCATACCAAATATGTATGGGCATCTAAATCATAGCAAGTATAGCCACATTCCCCAATTTATTATTGAATGCAGAATGCGTAATACTGCGAACTACTGTAAATAGTTTTACTAGGAATTTTGGTAAACCTTTAGGGATACCATGATAGGATTGAAGCTATGTGGAAAAATTGTGATGATTTTCATTATAGAACCAAGCTAAGATTTAGCTTAGATTACATAATAATAGTTTTCATAGTTATCTAACTAATGTTTTCTGATATGAGAAACGGTTATAACTAAACTTTAATTCAAATAATAATAGTTTTAATTTTCATCTATTTATACACAAATGAGCAAATTCAAATTAATAATTTTAATGTACGTGTCTAGTTCCACTGTGCAGCGGTTAAGCACTTGACGTCGACAACGCTGTTACAACAGCAGCGACGGCCGCAGCAGCAGCTGCCGACAACAAAGTCGCCCACGCGGCCAACAGCAACAACAAAGAGAACAAGCATAGCCGCTAAAAACCACCTACGGCCATAAAACCAAAAATGAACGTAGCTTTAAATGAATGTGTATATGCAACAACAACAACAACAACAGCAACAACGAAAACCAAAATTCTAAATAAACCAACGCCCGCGCGCAACAAATATTTTGAAAGATGAAAAGAGGAGAGCAGAGAAGAGAAGAGACAAAGGGTCGGCAACGAGAGCGGAGCTCTGACTAAAATGTTAGCATAGACAAGAACCGGCGCACAGCTTTTTATGCTGCTGCTGCTGCTGCAGTTATTGGGCGTGTACACCTGTTATACACACACACACAAACACACACACATGCGCGCGCGAATAATTGCAAAAATGAAAGAAAGAGTTTGCTTTTACATAAGCTGCTTGCCTTCAAAGTTGGGCGCCCAAAAACGCCAAATGCTTTTATGAATGAATGCGCCACGAAAGTAAGGAAAACTATGCGCACATGGTGAAAGAAAGAAAGAATGATAGGTACAAAGACAGCGAGAGAGAGAGAGAGAGAGAGAGAGAGAGAGAGAGAGACAGAGAAAGAGAAGTAGTGAGCGATAAATATGTGTGTGTACAAAGATTCAGCGCTTAGCACGCCACTATTTGTTAAGCAGCAATTTCGCATTGAAAACGACATTCACACACAAACACACACATACACACGCAGAAACAGTCGTGGGCAGCTCACGACTGTGAGATACTCTATGGCCGGAATAGAAATAAAACAGTTTGGAGCGCAGCTTGCTGACTAAAAAACGGACAAGCAATTATATTTTTATAATTTTTAACAAATATGAATAAATATGAAATATGAAAAGCAGCATATATACTCTTTTTTCTCACATGGAGTAGTGTAGTAAAAGTCACGACTTGGCCAATTCTTTCATTTCATTTCATTTCCATTCCATTCCATTCATGCATTGCATTGAATTCGTTGCCGCATTTTTAGTCAATTTGACGCAATTTGCACAGAAAAACTGTTGCGAGCGGGATGAGGGTATGAGAATGGTTATGAGAAGAGGGCGGGGGAGCGGGAGGGGGTAGGCGAGATGACAGTAAGCGGACGGGCGACATAATTTTTAGCTATTTTGTTGCTGTAACGGCTTCCGCATTGGCTGCCACAAACCGACAAGCGGCAAGCAGCGCAGCGACTTAGTTAGTTGCTGCTTAGTCCGTAGCTGGTGTGTTGCACTAGCTTCAGAACTTAAACTAAGTAGTCAGCCGGTCGTTCTACATTGTTGCACATGCTAATAGCCGCCAAGTGGACAAAGCAAATGAATGCTGAAAGCTGCGCAAAGTGCAAACAGATTTGAGACGAGAGCAACTTGTTGGGCACATCGACTTGGCTGCTGATGTTGATTAAAAAAATATGCATGTACATTTTCAGTAGGGTTGTTGAAAATATATCAAAATATCAATATTTCGATATTTTCAACAACCCTTAGGGTTGTTGAAAATATATCAAAATATCAATATATCGATATTTTCAACAACCCTATTTTTTTTTTCACACAAAAAATATCAAATAAATGTATTTAAATGAAACGTTAAATAATATAAAATTAATATGGGCTGCCAAAGATTAAAAAAATGTTGCAATTTTTGTTTTTTTATATTATATTATTATATTATATAATATTTCATTCGATACTACTACAGAATTAATATGATTCCTTTTTTGTTTTCCTAATGTTTAAAAAGACCCCAATTTAAAAAGACTCCTCCTGCACGGAACATAAATAAAAGTATCTATGTAATATTTACAAACATTTTGAACAAAAGTCAAAATTAAGTTTAAGCCACAAACATGGCGAAAGCATTTAAGACTTTTGGTTTGGTGGGCGGTCAAAGTCAATTGTGTACTCAGTATTAAGCAAATGGTTCGGTGTCCTGGCAAAATGTCAAACTGCGTAAGCCAATCAATCAAAATGTAAATAGGCAAAGGCTCTGCTCACCGTAGGTCCTGCTGCCCGTTCTTTGGGCTAGCTAAAAATAACAAGAAGCCGCGCGCAGCTTTCCTGGTATTAGCCTTAGTATCCCGAGGGACCTTTTTCTGTTGGCTTACAAGCCGAAGCCGCTCGCCTGTCTGGCCTAAAAGCTGCCGCACATTATTAATTAATTATGTATAATTTTGCCAGGATACGCAATTGCATGAAATTTGGCAACGTTGTGCCCTCTAACCCCAAACAAATTTTAGAGCGGCATTTCATGAACATTGAAGAGAAGAGGAGAGGAGAGGATAAAGAGAGAAGGAGAGTGCACGAAATATAATTGAAACAGCTCGCAACACTGAGAGAATTACAGTATCTTTGTATCTCTATGTGTAAATGTAACTGTTGAAATATATCTACAGCTGTAAATCTGTATCTGCAACATCAAGTTTTGGGTGGAGTACAGGCGGGCTTCCTTCCCCCCCTCCGCACTCAAACTCCTTTGGCGTGGCAGTTTTGCAAATGGGGTCAAGTTTAATGTGCAGCTTCCTGTTGCTGCTGATACGACAGTAATTGCAGCAGGATTTGCTCTCCGCTTGGGGCACGCAACAAGTGCAACACGCGAATAAAGTAATGAAAAGTGAGAGAGATAGAGCAGGAGAGAGAGAGAGGGAGAGAGAGAGTTTAAGTAAGATAAAAAGAGACTGAGCTTTGGTCGGTTTTAGTTTCAAATTTATTGATTTTTGTATCTGCACTGGACGCACTTGGAGACTTCCGTTGCAGAGAGAGCGCCACGTGCATAAATATATGTTGTAACAAGTGGTTGATGCTCGACCATGAGATATCCTGTACGCGAAAAAACTGGTGAACCCTAAGATATCCTGTATGCAATTTGCATGTGATTTATCAAAAGAATTAAATATTTGAATAAAATTAAAAAGACAACTTATATTTGACGTGAGTATAAACTATTTTTTATGCACTTTAACGTTTAAAAAAATATATATATTTCAATTATATTTTGCTATCAATAAGTATTAAAAGCTTTGAGTTGAAATAAAACTCGAAAACTTATTGTGAGCCTGAAAAGGAAGGAGGGGAAACCTTATATACCATCTTATTACACAAAGTCGTATTGTTTACGGCTACAGCAGGACACTGGTCAATACATAACAAAGGACCAAAGAACAGCCACACACAAAACACAACAACAGCAACAGCAACAACAACAGGAACAACATCCAAACAGTAGCAGCTCCCTATCAGTTACTCAAAATGCGACGCCATTGAGCAACGTGCTCAGAATTTCATTTCGAAATGAAATGGCACCGAAAGGGGGTCGCAGCGGGGTTGGGCGGACCTGGCCTTTATTAATATTGCATGCGAGAAAGATGAAAAACATGAATTGGAAAACGAATGTGCAGCAAAGGACCTGCGAGAATCAACAAAAAAAAAAGAAAGAAAACAAAAACGAAATAAACAAAGCTCGTTGCCCATCTGCCCAGATATGAGACGTAAAATCGGGGTTTGAGGGGCGTAAAAAGGAATGCAAAGATGACAAAGATATAAAATTAAAATAATTAAACTTGGGCAAATCTTTGGTGCAGTGGTTACTCTAAAATTTAAATTTGTAAAGATTTAAAGTCCTTCAAATTTACTTAAAACACAAATTCCAGCAGTTAGGATACAGTTTTAAGCAAACAAGTTGAAACTGAAAGGAAAAACAGCGGCAACCAGATGCTGCATCAACAGGGGCAGCGCCAATATCATTGTTGAAAGAATGGGGGGGGGGGGGGGGGGGGGTAGGGGTTAAACGACTACAAGATGCGTTAGGGATAATGCTGGAATCAAATAAGACGATGAAGGGAGATAGAATATGAGAGACAGACAGCGCAAGAGACCCAAAAAGAAAGAAAGCGAGTAAGAGGATAAGAGCGCAAAAGACAGAGAGAGAGTTAAGGAAGAGTGACTGATTGAAAGGAAAGAGAGCAAGTGAGACCCACTTACCTATAAACAAACAACTTCTCAAATTTTACTTTTAATTAATACACAAGCAAGTCACGAAAAAAACATATGTATGTAAGTGTGCAGGCATTACTTAAATTCATGAGAATCGCATAGAGGGGTCTAAATTGCCTTATTTGACAATTAACATACATCCGCAACATTTTCTTGAATAACTTAGACGTGTATTGTCAACAGCTTTTAAAATTATATACATATGATGTACATACTATATTAATTTAGCTATCTATGTCGCTAAGCTCTGCTTCATTTTTGTGTTTCATATAAGATCAATTGTTATTCGTTATTTTAATAAAGTGGCGATGTGTTAAGTTTGCTCTGCTTCTAGCTCGTATCTTTGCCACGTTGCCGTTACATTCTCATCGGTTGCACAGAACTTTTGCCCATTATTTCATTCATTCTAGTAGCGAATAACAACAGCTCAAAACTGCATTCACTGCTCGCGCCATAAGCAGAGACATGAACCTCACCAGCGCACACGTACAGACACACACACGCACACATATGCACACATGCATGCATGGAAAAACTGACAAACAGAATTATTGTCGGCTGCGTTGCTCCTCTCTTACGTTAGCTTTGCCTTTATGTCTGTCTGTCCGTTTCTCCTTGTCCGTTCTTCTCGCTGCTCGCTGTCCGTTTGTCTGCTTCTTCTGGTAGCTGTTGTTGCTGCTGTCTCGTTTGGAATACGCTGCTAATTTGCACTTTGATGAAATGCGTTCATGTTGTTGTTGCTATTACTGTAGATTTATGCATGCAGGCGCGCAACGCGAACGTCGAAGTCGACAGCGACAGCGACAGAGACGTCGACAGCAACGTTTTAGCTCCATTTCGTGTCGATGCCGCCTTTGCGAATGTATTTGTGCAAGTGTGTCTGTGCGAGTGTTCTCTTGTTCCTTTTTGCCCCACGGAATCAAAGCAAAAATTCAATCGTTGTCTTCTATCTTCTTCTTTCTTTGTAGTTTTGTTGCTGTTTCTGTTGTTTGCTAATTCCAAGAATACAACAATTTACGCGTCCAGCTCCCCCGCCAAGGCAGGCAGCACTTGGCAATGGGTATACTACGGGGGGAGTAGGGCATAAGACGTCCGCGTCGGCGTCGTCATCGTTTGTATTTCGCAATGCGCCACTGATTCTTCTTTTGACTCTTTGACTCTTTCCAGTCCGCGCTTTTGTATGTGTGTGTGTTTATATTTTGTGCAACACACACGCCCTGGAAACTTCCGCTGAAGTCATGTGAGAAACGCGGAGGTATGCAGCACAAAAGACCCACGGTACGCCCCCTCGCGGCGTTTTGACCGGAAGTCGGTTGTCGCCTTTATCATACACTTCTCTGTATTTTTTTATTGTGTTTTTTTGTTGATCATCAATTTTTGCAAATATTTGCGCTGTGTGTTTGTGTGTGTTGGTCTCAGCCTCCGCCATCGCAGGTGGTTCGAGACGGCGAGTTGCAATGTGGGTCTCGCCGTTAGGCGGCTGCTTAATTGAAACCCACACAAACTTTGACCCAAATCCAGCGACGACAACAACCACCAGCAACAACAAAAATGTTTGTCTCTATCACAGCAGCCGTAGGCCGAGTCCAATTGGACCAACAAACCCAGCCAACTGTTCCGTTCCAGCTGTCCAACGTGTCTCCAAAACGTTGTCAAATGATTTTTCGAGTGCTTGCCGGACTACCTTCATATGTATGTGTGTGTGATTGCTTAATAAGACGCCAACGTAGATATGCTGTACGTCCGTCCGTCCGTCTGCGTCTGGACAAATTCACGTCCATTTTGCATGTGGGCAGTTTTGTTGTTTGGTGTCAACATAAACCGACAACAACAAAATTGTTGCACAGTGTGTCGATTAAGCCCAAATTCAAGTGTTTCTTTTTCTGTCGTAACGATCTCTACCACGTAAACTATATCTAAGCCCTTTAAGTGTTATAGACGGTTATAGCTGCAACTATCTGTGATAGTAGTTGCTCAAAATTTCCTCATTTAATTATTTTAAATCTATTTTGTATTTTTGTAAATTTTTGTATAGTAAAAAAATATTGTATACTACGATTTCAATTCAATTTATAGTTTATAAAATTTTCTATAAATTTAAGAAAACAACTGACGCTTAAAAGGAATTTGAATAATAATAAATATCATAAGCATACATTTAAAATTTAAAAACTGTACAAGATTTGCAACTAAAATTAAAATATACATATTTAAAAATGTTTTAGTAAAAAATTATATTCGATTCCTCTTGAAATGCCTATTAACTTGGTTGGTTACGTCTCTCTTTATTTTTTGGCTTTTGTAAATGTTGCAAGTTGGCAGCCCCAAAGCTCCCATAAGAAACATGAGGCAATGCCAAAGGCATTTGCTTCGGTGACCGTTGGCATTTTTCGGTGAAGGCAGACCAGTTGAAAGCTGTTGCGGCAGCAGTGAGGAGGGGAGGGACGGGGGGTGTGGGAGCGACCAGAGGCAAAGGGCAGCGGCGCACAGCTTCTTCTGATGAACTATCATCAAATTGTAATGAGGCAAGCGGCGGCCTTGGATACAGATACAGATACGAATGCGAGTGTGTATGTGTGTGTGTGTGTGAGCTGTTTCTGTTGTATCTGGGCTGTGATATGCCACGTGTTGTGTTGGAAAGCAAGAAAACGCGCCACTAGTAGAAAACTTGTGAAAATTGTTTAGGCCCAAAAACAAAATTAAAGCAACTTGTCCACAAATGAGGCAAACAACTCTCCAATGAGCCACAAGTAGAGAAATACACATCCACATACATATGTGTATGCTGTGTATGTATATGTATGTGTATGAACGCGCAGAGGAGAGCTAGTTGGGAAAATGCGATGACGACGCGTGGAAATGCATACCACAGAGTTGTTTTTATGGCGACGACGCGACGTCGCTGCGCCTGCGCAGCAGCCGAGTTCAATTTCTATAAAAGGGTCGACGATGCAGCGAAGTCGCCGGGGGACGGACGGACGGACGACCACACTAGGCAGACGCTGAACACAGTGGAGCAGCTTTGTATCCGCCTGACTATAAAAAATACAAAAACAACAACACACAAAAAAAAAGAGTCAGACAAGTTCTCCGACGTCGCCGCTGTCTATAATTTTAACTCAACCTCCACCAACTCCCCAATAAAAGTGGCGGCGTCGGCGGCTGCGAAGACGACCGCAACGCATCGTTCGTTGACTTTACGCTTGCTAGGGCCAGCAGCAAAGGGAGAACGAGAGAAAGAGAGCGCGAGAGAGCGCATAAAAGGCAAGGAGCGTAAGTGTTGTTCATGCGATGGGTTTGAAACTTTGCTAAATATAATTGAATTACATTTCGTGCAACGGAAGCGCTTAGTTTACGAAACTTAACGACTGCTGCTATGTGCAATTGTTCTCTTTCTCTCTCCCACACACACACACACACGCAGACACACATGCGTTGGCGCTCTTTCACATAACTGTGACACTTGGCCCCTATCTTAATTGTTTCAATTCTGAGAAATGCATACAAAGTGGCATTTAATTAAAATGAGTTTCGCATCAGCAACAACAGCAGCAGCATCATTGCATTATGCATCCGGCTGCCTTAATAAAGTTGCTTCGCTGCCAATCCTGTCAATGCCGGTGCCCTGTTGTCCTGCTTACACAGCGAGTGTGAGAGAGAAAAGAGAGCACCGCATAATTGGCCGCCTTGAATGAATTTCAAGGTTAATTAGTGGCATTCACTGTTTGTTTGCTGCTGCTGCTGCTGCCTCGGTAAACAGGCGGTAAACAGTTTTCCATGTTGGCCACAGCTGTAAAGCTTATCTAATTGTTGTTTAGGCCAAATAACACGAAAAAACGGCAACAGCAGCTAAAGATCTACAGAAATAGCCAATTTAACCGGGACTGCATAAAAAAAACTGTCCGTGGATTGTTTCACGGTTCGAGCCATCGTTAAATTTAGTTAGAACCTGGGTTTTTATAAACATTTTAAAAGACTAAATACTTCGATCCAAGGATACTTTGCAAAATCTTTAATTAACTTTAACTTTTTAAGCATGACATAAGAAACACAATACAGAAATTTGATATTATATATGTTGATTTCTTACTAATCAGAAGTCCACGATTACTTTCCAATTGCCACCCTTCAAGTTTTCTTCATTTCATTATCACATTCTGCATATATCCATCTGATATACATTAACCAAAACTCTGCATATACCCATGTATGTCGATATCGGTAAACTTATACATAATAATAAATGGCATTTGGCCATTTGCATTCACTACAGTAGGGTACTTAACTCCGTCGGCGAGCCGACCCCCTCCCGCACGATAAGATAAGACCCACTTTCAACTGCGCCAAGTGGAACCGGGAATGATATTGGGGATGAGTATAAAAACGGTGAACGGGAAGGGTTTACAATAGAAATCGCCATGCGCGCTTATCGCGCAAAAAAATAAAAATACAAAGAAAAAAATACAAACATAAAATTCAATGAAAAGTAAGGCAATTCACAAGAATGAATGCATGAAAATGGAAGCACAAATGGATGTAGTTGCGGACAACCATTCAGAAGAGGATGAAATTCATTTACCATTTAGCAGGCATCATTAGGAGTAGCGACACTTGAAAATCCTTTTATGGACAAAAGGTGCCAGCATTTTCACGCTGTCCGCCTGCCAAATGTCATACGAGGGTTTTTCCGCTCTTCTTCTGCTCGGTTCCAGGTTGGTCCCTAAACGAAATTCCAGTCGTAAAATAGATCCGTTTGTCCAGTCGGTCGTTTTACACATCCCACCCGCTGGCTAATTACCTGCGTGCAGGTAGCTCAGGTAGATCTACGTCTCCTGCAGCAACAGGCTCTGACGTCACGGCAGCTTTTGGTGACCTTATATTATTATGCTAATTTGCGACCAAGTGTTCAAATTCTATTTTCAAAATTAAACAAAAACAAGAGTGCTCTAGTCGGGGTTTGCCCGACAAGAGAACACCCTGTACCCAGCGCCAGATATCCGAGAGATGTTTGAAAAACCGGGGCAAGCAACCGATATTTCTCGATTTTATGAAAAATAATATATAATATAATAAAGTTGATCTGCGTCCGACACGATATGAAGTATTTCTACAAATGTTCGTAAATAATTTGAAAGATGATAATTATTTGTACTTTTACATAAGCTCTCCTTGTGCCTATTTAATACATATAGAAAGCAGTATACCCATACAGGGTATGCAAACAAAGCAAAGCCGTCGCCAGGCTCTCGCTCAGCTTGTGAGGGCGATAGCCGGTCCATTTATTGACGCCCCATTGTCAATTTGCGATATATTAGCACACTGAATGAAACGTGCGTACGTCAGCTACGGCGAGCTTTATGCGAACCGTGCTGAAGGGGTGGTGGAGGTGCTGGGCATAGACAGAGAGACAGACAGAAAGACAGCTGGTAACGGAAGAGGAGCACATACACACATTTGGGCGCTTGTAAGCGAACGGAAATTGAAGCGATAAAAATAAATATGAAGCCAGAGTCGAGCGACAACAGCAGCAGCACTCGTCAGATAATAATAATAATATATTCCTTCAAATAAATATACGCATACATATATATAATTTTTATATATACAGAGCCTACATGCTGTAGCGCTTTGTGTGTGCTTTTGAGTTTTGAAGTCTTGAAGACTTTGATTTTTTTTGGATCAGATTTCGAGAAACTTGGCCAGAATAATTAATAATACCCGATTTAATATGTTTTCTTCTATGAACCAAATTTTAAAACGAACCCGTTGCGCAATAATTGAAACGTAAGAGAAAGATATATTTGTACGTAATGTATTTTTTAATTTATAAAATAAGTATTTTTATATATTTTGCATTACTGTAATTCTGTAAATAAATTAAACCTAAAGTGATGTTTTTTATGACCTTTAAATTGGCTTCACGAATGTAAAAAACCAAAACTAAGAATTTATTATTTTGTTCACATGTTATGTTAACGATTAATAAGCATTTTTGCATTATTTCTAGCGTTTAATGAATGCAAATTAAGAGAAATATTAATCTACTCTATCATTATCAAAGCCACCCAAACAAGTTCAAAGCATCAAATTAATTTATAGGCGCCACAAAAATTATTTTTCTAGTGTGTGTTTTATATATATATACATATATATAGAAATCGGTTTGGAAGATCACTTTATATATGTCTATGTTTGCCTGACTATGCCTTTAATCTATTTATAGAACCGGCGCTTTGGTTATCAGCCACGACACACCTTATATACGCGATCCTCTTCACCCGACTGCAGTATTTTCCTTGATAATTAAAATTGTTTGTATTTTTGCTCAAAGTCAAAAAGAGTATATTCATGGCTGCAAGCCCAAATCTATTTGTTCGTGGTTTGGTTCACGGCTTGAACCAATGCCTTGCGGTTTGTGAACTTGGTTTTCTACATTAATAATCTCAGATTCTGGTTCGAACATTGCTTTGCCACATTATTTTCAATTGCAAAAGAAATTATTATAATTATTATTTATAAAAAACTATTTAGTGTTAACATTTTTTGTTGTTTTTTATTTATAATTAAGAAGTAGAATATTTTGATTTAAGCAACCTTTGTTAATGAACTGCAAAACAGAGTATCGCGCAGTCGGGCGAGTTTAAAATTGCTACTTGTTTCTTTTTCCTGTGCCGACTAATAATAACATTTATAATAACATTTATAAATATAACAATGCCGAGAAAATGTTTATTTATGGCATGTTCTATGCAATATTATGATTTGTTTTATTTATTTATTTACTATTTCTACTCTTTTGCTTTTCTTTTTTCGTGCTAAAAATGCCGCAGAGCAGCAACAACAAAAATAAAGCAAACGAGAAAAATATTTCTGTGCGTGTGTGTATTTATTTATGCATGCATGTGTTTATTTACATGTGTGCGTATGTGTACATTTTTGAAATACTTTCGCCTAGGCTCAGGAATTCAGCAATTTTTTTTAAAATATTTATTTGTTTGTGTTTTTTGATTGATGGCACTTACCCTGCAGCGACACTACGCGACAGCCGTCCTGCTTGAGTCGGCGATGGAGGACATTGATCGTTGCATCATTTCCATTGCCGAACATGGCAAAAGCTCCGGCCACATCCTGGGCGGGCTGCTGTTGCTGGGCCACGCCCACATCGTTGTACAGTATAAAGAGGCTGAGCTTGTAGCCCGCCTGGATGCGCTCCTTGAGCTCCTGCGACTTAATCGTGGAGGGCAAATCGATCTTGCCCGCGGCCAGGCGCCGCAGCATGATGCTCGGTATGCTGAAGTTGACGGCGCTCCGAATGTGGGACTCGCTGTACTCCTGGGAGCCGCGGCAGTCGAGTATGATCAGCTTTTTGGCAGCGTCGCAGCTGGCTCTCAGCTCCGATTGGAGCCACTCTTTGCTGCAGCACTCGTACTCCGTTTCCGGCATTTTTAAAAGCTCTCGCTCACCAAACTGACTCTCAATAAATCGTTTCTAGTTGTTTTTTTCTGGTTTTTTGGTTTTGTTTTGCTTTTTCAATATATTTTCACAAACTTTACAACTTTGCTTACAACAACAGCAAAAAGTTTACATCATCTGCTGCTGCTTCATTTGCCTGGCGCACATTTTTTGTTGTATTTCTGCTGCTTCTGCTTTCCTTTTTGTGTTATGCTTCTCGCTCTCGAGCACAACACACCAACATTCACACACACACACGCGCGCAACGCAACGAAACACAAAATTTTTACAATGAAATCTTTTTTCAGCTACGTTTTGTGTAGAATTTTCCAAGCGCTTTTATTTTGTTATATCTCAATGCGTTTGTTTTTGTTTTTAAATTCAAATTGCAGTTGTTTTTTGTTTTTGGTATTAGTTATTTACACTATATGTTTTTGTATCGCACTCCAATTCTTTTTTATTATGTTTTGTTGTAGGCTCACATTCACACACGCACACCAGCCCGCCAAATCACTGCCGTGTAGGTATCGGTGTAACTGTATATGTATATGTCGAAGTTGAGTGTTGAGCAAATGAAATAAACAGAGCCTAAAAAACGCGCACTGACCAAACACCGAAGCAGCGTGCGAGCGGGGCACAAGCGACAAGTTACAGATACACTGAAGGAATGAAAAACGTAAACGAAAAAATCGTTCACAGTACGCTATAACCGCTAGCAGAATGTTAAGCACTTTGATAACAGTATGTTAAGCCAATGTTGGACTCTTCTGTTATCTCTCTCACTCTCTTGACTCGAATTCGTTGGTCATTTTGCCGCACATGTTACCTCAGATTCTGCTGTTAGGTGTTTTCTCTCTGCTGAGTTCATCGCGCGCTGTTATCTTGCTGGTAAACTCACTTTATACTATTTTTGAGTCTGTTAAAAACCTCTGAGCGCGAAACTGAGCTCCAGACCCAGCCGATATTTTGCACATGAAAAATCTAGTGAAAGCAACATGACAAGTGAATGGATATGTAAAATCTGTGATTTTTAGTTAGACACGCGAACAAAATTGAGTGGCATAAATTTGAACCCGTATTGCTGAGGCATATTTCACATGAACTGCTACCATAAAATTGATATTTATTGTGCTAAATTTAATTACACTAATGGAATTTTTACCGCGTCTCAAATATTCCTGCTGTGTTAACATTAATATATACTCAGCGAGCAACGACAAGTGAGCGGACGCCTGCAACAACAGCACCCACACACATATATGACAGTGAGAGTGGGAGAGAGGTGCAGAAGGTGAGCGTGCCCGTTAGAAAATCTGATGTTACTTGTTACTTGTATATTTTTCAATTTGTAAAACATTAACGTACATATGTATGTTATATAAAATAAAAGTAAGAAATTTCTAGTTAACCTAATTTTAGGGAATTAATTGTCTTTAATAAATGATCTATTTGGCATATTTGAATTTCTCACCTGTCTTTTTGGTGATTCTGTTGCTCCTCGCTAACCTTACAGCCTACCGCTCTCTCAATGCTCTCGCTCTCCCACAATAACAGCGGCAGAAACCTCGCATGTGCGCATAGCACACGCTCATAAGTTTGTGTAAAGTTCATTGATATTTTTGTGCATTGGTATGCGTTGAATGCGTGTGTTGATTCATTGAGCTCGCAGCAAACTAGCTGCCTAATATATGGCTCTGAATGTGCAGTGCGGTTGAGTGTGTGTGTGTGTGTGTCTATATATTTGTGAGCGCTGCGATGTTATATAGAAGCGAATTGTGTAAGTATGTAATATATATGTATGTATATATGTATTTA
>SCDS01000818.1:0-21246 GCA_004149465.1 Drosophila nigromelanica
CATGCCAAAATTGGCAAAAATTTTGACAAGTAAAGCTCTCGGATCCATAGCTCCCATATTTCAAACTTCCATAACTTTATGAAAACTGAACCGATTTTCATGTTTGATGGCATTTTGATCATGATTTTTCATTTAAATTCGATTTCACATTTAACATTTTAGCTAAAAAGTGTGTTCAAAGCTTTCAATACTAAAAGCATGAAATCATAAATGTTAAATAAATGGCAAAGAGCTATCACAAATTGACGAGTTTTGCTATATGGTTAGAAGACCAAATGTAATTACATGAGTGATCAGAATGAAGCTGACTGGGTACAGAGTATACAAAGAAACAATCAATAATTATATTAAATTTAAATTAAAAATTGCCAATATCCGTATAGTATTTAAATTTAAAGTTGATGGGGTACACAATAAGTGCATTTTCATTTGTTTTGTTTGCAAGGTTTTATTACAACTTAAGAAAGTTTCTGTTGAAATTTATTTATAAATAACTAACAACTGTTACTGCTTCTTTTCAGAGCCCCTGTCAACTACAACCAACAGGCCACAATGCACATCATTCCGGCTGTGGCAAGTATCGATGTCCAATTGAAAGTTGCAGCCGCTGCAGCGGCACAGGACTCACCATTACTGACAGCTGTACGAGCCGGGATCGGGGGCGGCTCATAGCCCATTTCTTATTAAAAAAAAAAACCTAAGCCAGCTTATTAAACGCGCGAGCCAGTGGCGACTTATTGCTAACTGAAGACGGCCAATGCGACAGTTTGAGCAACTGACAGGACGCGTCCTGTGAACTGCCCCAAAACGACTTGAATTACAGTTGAAACTGGGACTCAGAAATATGTTTGTGGATACTACGAAATTACACTTGAGTGAAGCGCGCCAAATTGAATTTGTAAGACGATACTTTCAAGAGCCCGCAAGGAGCAAGGGTTCTTCCCTTATGCCGTATCAATGGGTAAAGTTCCTTGACAGAATGCCTAACTGTCTGACGGGCAATTCAGCAATAAAACGCACTCGACTGTCCTCCCGCTGTCTGCTACTGTTTTACGTTGTTTATTTTTTATTAGAGAATTACTCCCGCAATCAAATGCATTGCAAATGAGACGATGACAATTTCTCACAGCAGCAGCAGCATCCAGAGGGGGCGGAGAGGAGAGGGTGGCTATTCATGGGCAATTATCGTAGTGGCGCGTTTCGTTATCGGCAAACATAAACCGCAAATGATTATCCTGTAAGCCTTTGGATAAATATTAAATTTCAATTATAGTTGTTAACATATTATTAGCCACCAATCATCAGCACTGGCGCCAGGCGCTAGCGGTACCAGAAGTCACGTGTCAACCAGCCGCTGATAATAATCGGCCTCGATAACCGCAGAGGGGTGCCGGCGAACTGCCAAAGAGACAATGAGATGCGCTCGCAATTTTATCAGATTAAGACCCTCAGCAGCAGTAGCGTCGTTGTCCCTCGTGTATCCTTTGCCTACGCGCCCGCCTCTCTGCGCCCGCTACAGTGAGCTTCCCTCAACAGGTGACAAATGAACGAAAATTGTGTGAGAATTTATTTTCGGGCCGCCGGTTTAGTGATTCTCTTTTGGCCATATCAAGTTTCCCATTGACGCTGTGATTTGTCGTTTTTATTAATTCTCATGAACTGAAATTGAAACGTCTTCATGTTATCGAGCCACCAGCTATTAATGAAAAAAATTGACTTTCAAAATAAACGCAATTGATGTGCGTCAAGTTAGCAACGGTCACTTAGCGTAGATTTTCGGAACTTGGTTCACGGGCCGAAACCAGATTTTTGTCTAGCGTTTATTTATTTTAGCACCAAATCGCCGCCGCAGTTATCACCAATATTGCTGCAAGCGCTGCTACAAGTACCGGTGCAGGCGCGGCTTCAGAATTATGATAAAACAACCTGAAAATGAAAAATAACATCAATAACAATAAATATATAAAAATGATTATTTTATTTTTAATTATTTTGCTTGGATTTTTTCCAGGTACATAAAAATTTGAAATACAAGCAAAATAACACATAAAATGTATATGGTCGGTTTTTTTCCAGGAACAATGCTTTTAATAAATAAAATTGTAAAAAATAAGTATATATATGTCATATATTTCTTGGTTTGTTTTTTATTAGGTAGAAGCTTCCTTTTGGGAACATATGTCTTTTTTATTTATTTTGGTTGGTATTTCTTTCACGTTGAATATTCCTTGAATAAATAAAATATAAAAAATATGTATATATATGTTCTTTGTTTATTTTGGTTGGTTTGTTTTCTTGCTTTATGTACAAATTTAATTTATATATTTATTTCATCGCTGGTCGTCGTACATATGCTGGTTGATATGTCATTCACGAACATATTGTCGTAAGTTGGCATGTCTATGGTCATAATTTGGCGCCAATTTATTAATTCACAAGTTGGCAGAGCTAAACAACCCGGCGCCTAAGACTGATACATATAAAACATAAATTTTAGTTTCATTTGGTTTGTTTATTTCAGTAGTTTATTCATTACGCATGTGTTTGTTCTAGTTTAGTTTTACTGTGTAGTGTACTGACGTTGGTTTTGTTGCTCACGTTGCTGGCGATGTTGTTGCGTCTAACTGCGGTATTAACTGTATTATTAGCTGCATTAGTGCGAAAATTACGCGTCGTTTTACCAAGCTTCGAAGTTTTAAATTCGAACTCGATCGAAACCGTTATTTGAAGTAAAATAACCACGTATTAGTGATGGAAAAACACCGACGTTTACCCTTCGATATATCGACCATTTGTAATGGTAAATTCTTTAGCTTACAGAATTGCTTATTATATATTACAAAAAAATATTTTTTTTATAAGATAACTAAATATTTCTTATATAACTTAATCCAACTAAAGTGTTCAATGAACAGTAAGATTAAATGGAAAGTTTTTGTCTTGCTGAAAAGCTGACATATTGCTTGACTATTAGATTATCAACATGTTTAATTAATATGGCATACGAGATTGTGCAAGTCAGTCCTTAACTATGCTGACACTTCAGTTCTTTACGGCTTTATAAAAGGAGTCCGGAGCTTTGGCCTACCAAACAGTCCGAATAGAAATGTGGAAGGAGCAGGAATCTGAAAACAACTGGCCCAGTGCCGAGCAACTGGCCAGTTTCTGGACGCATTTGAGAGGTGAGCTTAGCTTCAGGACTGTGCTGTATTATAAGGCGGCAAAATGTCACTGCTGGATTGAAAAGCTAGTGGATGAAAATAACATGACCACCTACGCCACTTTGGTATGGAACAAGGAGTCGAATGTGCCATATTTAAAGTCGCAGCAGAACGTGGACATTCTGAGCTTGGTCTGCTTGAGAGCTGACTTGTTTGAGCCCGCATTGAAAACGCTGAGTGTCATGCTTAACCATATGAGAGAGGTGCCCCTGCTGCTGCAGATATGTTTGAACACCGATTGGGATTCATCTGTTATACTGGGATTAGTCGAACAAATTCTGAAACGCTGCCAGGAGCTGCTAATGCCAAATGTGCTGCTGCTGTTGGGAGATTTCTTCAGCACGACTGTTCTTTATGGCCATCGGATTTTTCCCACATTTCGGTTGCTATCGCGGGTCTATCGTTCTAGCCTGCAGCTATATCCCTACAAACTGGACAATCTTCATGGCCATGTCATTAGGACTCGTTCAGATCTATCGCAGCCGTACACAATTGTGCATAAGGATCTCAATGACAAATTAATTGTTACCGGTTTTCTCTGGCGCTTGGTGGAGGTGTTTGCACGTCAATTGAACGCCACTCTTGAGTTAAGCTATGATCCCACTGCGAGCAAGTCGCTCAAGGAAAGCTACTCTAAGTTGCTGCGGCACATTCAAAACGGATCTACGGACATTACCACCAGCCTATTTCCAACGAGCTTTTCTTCGCGAAGCTCTCTACCCGTGTTCAGCTACCCAGTCATCATTAACAACTGGTGCACTATGTTGCCCGTGGAGCGTGTGGTTAGTCCTCGTCAGGCGATGGCCGGGGTAATGGAGTCTCCGTGGATGTGGCTCTACATAGGCGTTATCTATTGGCTGATTCACTGGCTGCGTGGACGTAGTATGCCTGGAAGATCCTTTCTAACATTGCTTCCCTCACTGATCCAACTTACACTGCTCTGCACGGTTGTGGCCCAACTATCGGCTCTCTTTATTCGTCCACAACAACAGCAATTCATCTCCAATTTCGAGCAGTTAAACGCGGCCGGATTACAAATTGTTGGACTACGTTCGGAATTCTCTCAGTATCCAGAGCATATGCGTATTAAATACGCCTCATCATTTTTATCATACGAGAACTACACAGAATTTCTGTCACTGCGCGACAGTCTGAATACTTCATTTGCCTATACAATTTACTCCCTCAAATGGAACACCTTAGCGGTAATGCAGAAGCACTTTAAGCGTCCACTCTTCCGCTACTCGACCGAATTCTGTATACAGCAAGTGTCCCTAAACTGTGTTATCTTCCCGGAGAACTCATTGTACCGCCACAAGCTAAATTTATACCTGATTTTGGTGCGTCAAAGCGGCATCCTTAGGTTTTGGATTGATAAAAGCTTTTACGACCTGCTACACGCTGGCTCTTACAAGCTCCAGGACTTGAGCACTGAGGTTGCGGCAGGGCCGCTCACCTACGCCGACTGGGTGTTCATTGTGGTGTTATACGGCTGCGCCATAGCCGTGTCAGTGATTATACTTGTATTTGAGTTGCTGGTGTATTATATCAATGTTTGCCTAGATATGCTATAAAAGTTCTAATTAAGTGTGCGTCATTAGCATACCGTTTGGAGATCTAGATAGTCGATGTCTAAACACTCTTTGGCACTTACGCTTATTACCTATACCTCAAACACAATACTACAATATATAAACACGCATATCTAATATAATGCGACCATAAAATCTTTTTAAATATATGTATATGTTTGTTTATATTTCTTATAGTGTCTATTTATTTCTTGTAAAATTATAATTTCAAGACATTTTTTATGCCACATTTACTAAATATATGGCTCAAATACAGTGCTCCATCGGAGGGCTTTACGCTTACTCAAAGCAGGACATTATTTTGTAAGACTATGTAAGTTACCCCATTAGCTTGTATTATGATTCAGCTCAAGGTTCGAATATTAATTTAAAAATTATATTATTTCCACGTTCGAACCATTTTGTTTCAAGCCCGCTTGCAGTCTGTGCATGCCCCATTTGTTAGAGTATACAGGTCACCCTATTCCTTGAATAACACATATTAGGCTGGCAGTTAATGGTTTTGAGTCCATTGTCATGAACGGTAGCATTCAAATCTACGCTGAACTCCTTTCGGCCATCGTTCACTTCAACAACTTTAGCACAATCTTTTATTTTGATCCTGAGCATGGAAGAGAACGCTGTCATTTGGAACATTTGCTGCCGTTGGCAGGAACTAGGATCCCTCTGCTGTTGTGGCGCTCAATTGACAGCGTTTGGCTCAGCAACTTTATCAACGCACAGCTGCTGGTCCTGGCCTGTTTACCCGGAGTCTATCGTCCGGACTTGCTGAACACGCTTTCGAGCAGCCTGCGAAATATGCGAAATGCCAAACTACTAATTGAATTGACCACCAATCCGACTGTGGGCGTGGTCAGCAGAGTTTTGCAGTTTCATTTGGACAATCAGATGCTCAATGCCGCATTAATCTTTGGCGACTTTGAGCAAACCCGAACGCTTTACTTCTACGATGCGTATCCGAATTTCCTACTAAGGAGCCAACAATTCACGGAGGGGTTTTTCAACTTGTATCCAGATAAAACGCTCGATTTACATGGCTATTTGATCCGCACAATGCCCGACCTATCCGAGCCGAACACCATACTCCATCACGACCAGGCTGGAAATCCGCGACTGCTGGGCTACGTTTGGAATATGCTGGAGGAGTTCGCACGCAAACACAACGCCGGTCTGCGACTCATCGATGAGGTGCGGGAGGGCAAATTCCTGACTCAGATTCAGGTCTTGGATATGGCGCGCGATGACATCGTGGATATAGCGGCCAGCGTGCAGCCATTGACGCTGCGTCTCATGGACCGTTATCGCCAGTACGCGTATCCAGCACAGGTCGCCAGCTGGTGCACAATGTTACCCACGGAGCCCCTCATCGAAGTGCGCGAAATGTACAAATGGATATTGCCTACAGTCACCCTGTGCCTGATGGCGTTACTTTGGATTATCCACGAGCTGCTCAGAGGCCGCTGGCCTCGTCGTCATAGACGTCTCCTGGCTATTGGCTGGAAGGTATTGGCGCTTATGCTCGCCTGCAACGTCCAGGGCAGACTCGTCACGTTGTTTATTGCTCCACCCGCAAGTCCACCCATTCACAGCTTTAAAGAACTCGCCGATTCCAAGCTGCGCATCTTTGGATTGCGCTCCGAGCACAACTTGTACGACTTTAGTGTGCGCACGCGCTATTCCCAAGCATTTTACATCAGCAATAGGATTCCGGATCTACTAAGGCTGCGGAACTCGCTGAACACTACGTACGCCTACACCGTAACATCCACGAAATGGCAGATGTACGCGCAGCAGCTGGCCTACAGCGGCAGGCCTTCGTTTTACTATTCAGAGAGATTTTGCCTTTACCAGTTTGTGCCCTTCGCATTAGTCATTCCAGAGAATTCGCCATTCCGTGAGACGCTCCAACACTTCATACTTCAACTGAGCGAGTCCGGCCTGCATGGGCACTGGGTGGCCAGGAGCTTCTACTATATGGTAAAAGCTGGAAAACTGCACATAAAGGACCTGGCCGAGACCCGACATATCCGTTCGCTAGCGATCGTGGACCTGACCGACGTCCTGCTCGCCTATGCATTGGGCGTGCTAATTAGCTTGACCCTCTTTGCCGGCGAGCTGATTACATATCGGGCCCGAGATTGGCTGAACATTTAGGCAATTAATCATATACATGTAAGGGGTGCACTCAAAAAAGCACTCGTACTTTACGTAAATAGACTCTACTTAGATGCAATGTAAATTATGTTTCTCTCTTCGACGCATGTTTGTATATCAATCGGGGTTAATGAGGGAAGGCTATTGAAAATCCAGTAGGTGTGCTCTAGTCGGGAGTGGCACGTTTCGAGATACCCTGAACCCAGGTCTAGTTCAACAACATCAGATCACTTGAACTGCGTCTTTCTTACTTGATCACGAAGTTTTTCCAATGTCCGTCTTTCCGTATGCCGCTATTGAAGCTAGAGACCTCAAAACTTGCAATATATACTTTATCTGTGTTATCTGACACAAATTGACCAAAATATTGACACACGTATACGACTCCATATTTCAAACTTACATAACTTTGTAAACATTTTCTTGTCAAAAATCAAGCCAAAATTGATGAAAATGTTGACATGTATCTAATGCTCCCATATTTTAAACTCCTATATCTTTGTAACATTCTTACATTATGGTTTACAGTTCTGCTCACTTACGATCTGTAAACCGACGCCGTGTTACCATTCTTTTCTTGGTCGCTCAGAACTGAGCGCAGACAATTTACTCAAATAACAGAGCCGGCTGAACTTGTTCTTCTGAGCTGCTCTCACCCAATGCTATTCTTGCTATTTATTTAAATCACATCAACATAAACAAAAATGTTTCATTTCAACTGATTTTTGCACAAATTCAACTTAATTTCAATAATACTCCCAAAGGTAAATAGTAATAAAACGCCAACACAGTCTGCGCATAACAATATAAGTAGAATATCAAGGTATATGAGTACAAATTTTTATTTTGCTCTGCTTGGCGATCAGCGTACTAGAAATCAGGGCTGGCAATTCCCACCTGTAGCATTCGTTGTTGTTGACATGAGCCAGAGAAAGGTGTGGGCCAAATGCCCCAATGGCCTAAGAAGTTGGCGAAAGGTAAGTTCGACTGTTAAGTCGTTAGCGCATTTTAATATAAGCTTACTTGTCTTTTTTATGCATTTAGTGTCAAATGCGAGGCCAGCGCAATGAATCTTCGCGCTTGTTTTGCCATTGCCACCGTCTTTGTAGGATGCTGTTTTGGCGTTGTGTTCCTGGAATTGCTGGTTAAATTGGATCCCGGAGCAGGTAATCTGATTACTGCTGCGCAATTTGCATTTATTGCCCTCGAAGGGTTCGTCTTCACCTCGAAATTTGGAACAGCGAAACGCGTGATAAGTCTGCGGCATTATGGCCTGCTTGTGGTCATGTTTTTTGGGACCAGCGTGTGCAATAACTATGTGTTCCACTTGAATGTGCCAATGACGCTGCATATGATAATACGTGGCGGCAGTCTGATATCGAACATGTGCCTGGGCACCATAATACTCAAACGTCAGTATCGGATTGAACAGTATATATCCGTTCTTATGATTACTTTGGGCATATTCATCTGCACCTATTTCTCTAGTGGAGATGTGAATATGAGTGACGAACCCGGTGCAGCTTTTGACACGAATGGGAATATATTCTGGTGGCTGGTGGGCGTGTTGCTGCTCGTGCTGGCGCTCTTCATCTCCTCGTACATGGGCATCACCCAGGAGCTGTTGTATCGTCGGCATGGCAGGTGCGCGCGCGAAGCCCTTTACTACACACACCTGCTGCCGCTGCCTGCTTTCTTGCTAATGCATGACAATATCAAAGCGCACTGGACTTTGGCTGTGGAAAGTGAACCCTATAGACTGGGTTGGCTGGGCGATGTGACAGTGCCGCTGTTGCTGTTTTATTTGCTTGGTAACGTGTTGATGCAGCATTTGTGCATTAGTTCCGTATATTTTCTGACTACCGAATGCAGTTCCCTGACCGTCACATTGATTTTGACATTACGCAAATTTGTGTCCTTGGTATTCTCAATTGTGTACTTCCGTAACCCGTTTACGGCTTACCACTGGCTGGGAACTGCGCTTGTGTTCATGGGCACGTTAATGTTCACCAATATCCTGAGCATTCCAATAGCTCGTTTAAAAAGAAATAATTTGAAAAACAATTAAACATTCCAATAAAAAAACCATACAGCTTGAACTGTTGACCAGTTTGAACAAATAATGATTATTCCATTAACATTTAAGTACAATTCAAGCATATACGAAATAAAAGATTTTCATTGTTCTTATAAAAAGGACTTTAAAAGTAAACATTCCACGCGGATTCTTTAGCTTTTGTTCAAGCGCTTAAGTTGTTTCTTTGGCTTTGACTTGACGTCTGACAATCGACATAAATACTAAAACATACACATAAATACATAAATGCACTGGCTTCCCCATGCTAAAAATTATGAATTCCACTTTTGTAGCAAAGTGTAATACTGCTGCTGCTGCTGTTGCTGTTGAAGACTAGGTATCTACGTGGACTGTGTTCCGGTGCCGCCTGCTTCTTGCTGCAGCCATTTGACAATCGATTTGTAGTTGCGGTTCATCCAGTCAACGCTGATTTCCACCTGTTCGACAATCTGCTGGATAGGCCTGTCGTACATCCAGTGCGCGTCGCGCACAAATTCCTCCAGCTCGGCCAGCTGGAATTTTGTGTTCATGCGCTTGGTGGCAAACTTGAGCAGCGTGGGAATACTGGATATTTGTGAGCCCATGCTGAAATCACAGAAACGTTAGCTTTGTATTTGGAGTAAAGCTCTAGTGCAACTTACTAAGTGTTTATTTCTTTCCAGTTGTTGCGCAGATAATCAAAGGCAATATGCTGGCCCACTACTGTATTGGAGACAGCCGCAAACACACGGGGTACATCCTGCTTACGTATGTGGTGACCGGCAATGGCGCGGCGCAGGTATCGATAGAGCAGCCAGGGTTCCTTGGAGCAGCCCAACGCGCTCAGCAGCAGCTCCTTTTCAGCGGGCACATTCGATTTTAAATAGCGCTCAAATGCAAAGTCCCACTCGTACTCCGTGCCGTACTGTATGGCCGCACAGTATACAATGGCGCGCATATTCGGATTAATGCTGGCAAATGAGTGAAAACAATTAAAATCACAAACAGGTATTAAGTGACGTGTGTGTTAAGCTTACGGGTTATAGGTATCCGGATTGGGTGCTTGCACCCAGTTCTGAAATTGCTTGGTGCTCTCCGAGATGCACTGCTGTTGGCCAAGATGGCAGGCCATGCCAAGTATCTCGGAGCGCTTTAACAGCAGCGGAATGTCTTCGTTATCGCCCTGCGAATCTTTGTCCACCACCTCGTTGTGCACCTTGCGCAGCAGTTTCAAGAGATAGTTCTGGGGAAGCAAACAATGTAAGGAAAATGAAAAACAGTAGGATGGATTGCATTCAGTCTACCTTAAGCAAATCATAGTCGCCAGAGTTAACAAACATGGAATCAATAAAATTAAAGTTGGTAATTGCTGCCTTCCATGGGACATGGTTCGTCTCGTATGACAGATACCGCGTGAGATTCAAGGCCGTATCGTACGACAGATACGAGCCGCGTGCCAGATTCATGGCATCATCAATCAGCTGGGCACGATTGGCGGGCGCAATTTGGGTAAAGTGTGCCGCATCCATTAGATGTTCGGTCACCGCACGCCAATTGTCCAGATCATAGTTGACACGATAATAGCCCGTCTGCTGTATATTGAAGATAAACCATTTGGCCGTCGATAGATTGCGATTTTCCAGCTCATAGGTTTTGGTGCGCGGTATCCACGTAGTTGGTCGTGTATTCATGAAATTAAGCTCACTTGCGGTGGTATACGTGATGGGTATCCACCAGAGCGAATGCTCGTCCGTTTTGCTGGTATTGCCATAGATGAAACGCTCCTGCTCCAGCCGCACCGCATCCGAATTTGGATGACGCGAGATCTTGACCATTGGATAGCCAGCCTGCAGTGTCCAGGTGTCCATGATGACTTTGACGCTAGTGCTGCTATCCAGAAGGCCCGATGTTTTCGCTTCGTTGGTGAGGAAGCGCCACAGATCGTCCTGCGTCGCGGACTTGTATGCCATCTCGCTTAAGTATTTGCTGAGTCCCCCTCGAAAGACGGTATCGGTTAGGAAGTGGCTCATCATGCGGATTACAGTGGAGCCCTTGGCGTACGAAATGCGATCAAACAACTCGAAAATTTCCTGCGGATTGCCAACCTCCTGCGAAATCTTGTGCGTTGTGGTTAGGGCATCCAATTGGAATACAGTCTGCAACTCATTGACCACAAACTCATCGAGCAACTTCCACTCGGGTGCTACAGCATTGGCTGTTAGGTACTCCATGTAGCTGGCGAAACCTTCGTTTAGCCAAATGTCCGACCACCAGCTGGGCGTGACCAGATTACCAAACCATTGATGGGCCAGCTCATGCCCGACCACAGAGGCGACACGCTGCTTATTGCTGGCTGTGGCCACGCCCTTGTCATAAAGCATGGCCGTCTCCCGGAATGTGATGAGGCCCCAGTTTTCCATAGCACCGGCCTGGAACTCGGGCAGCGCTATCATATCGATCTTGGGCAGAGGAAAGGCGACACCAAAGAAACTCTGCAGAAAATCAAGTATCTTGGGACCAACGCTCAGCGCATACTCGGCGGACTTGATGGCATCGGCGCGTGCCCAGACAGAAAAGTTGCCCGCCGAGATGTGCGAAAAATCGGATATGGCGTAGGCCACCAAATAAGTGGACATGGGCAGCGATTCGGCAAAGTGATCCCACACATAATTGGCCAAGGAAGCGCTGTTTCAAAAAAACAGTTAGTTGGGATAAGCTTTTGTGTCAAGCTCAATACAAACACTTACTGATTATTGCTGGACACAATGGGCATATTGGAGATGGTGGTCAGATGGCGTGGACGTGCTATGTGCATCGTAAAGTTGGCCTTGAGTGCCGGCTCATCGAAGCAGGGAAAGGCGCGGCGCGCGTCTGTTGCCTGGAACTGCGTCGAGGCCACCCACCTGCGAATGATTAAAACAAAAGATTCTTAGCCCAACAACTTTCCAAATCGCTGTGTTTTCTAGCTCACCTGGTCTCGTTAAGCACCTCGTAGGAGCTGCGATAGAAGCCCTGCAAGTAGTCCCTGATGATGCCGGAAAAACGAATATGCACCACATATTCGGCGCCACGATGTAGTTTATCGTACAGCTGGATGACAAAGAACTGTTTGGCGCCCACGAGGTACTGTTTTTGGATGCGCAGGCTACCCGATTTCCAGTCGTCCTTGCTGTCGAGCGGCAGCACTCGATATACGGCGACATCGTTGCGTGTGATGTTCAGATCCTCGGCGTGCATGGTTATGTTGTAGCAATCCTCCAGGACACGCACACGAATCTGGACGCTGCCGGTAAAGCTGAAATTGCCGCTCATCTGCGGCTCCAGCGTGATGTTGTACTTGAGCGGCTGTATGGAGCGGGGCAGGCGAACATCTTGATCGTATTTGGGCCCATCGCTGGCGCCGTGCGAATGCTTTGAGTTACGCAAATGGACGCTGGTGCATACGATATCCTCGCCGGGTGCGGCCTCCAGTTGTGCACAAGTCGCAAAATTGTACACAATAAAGCCCACGGCGAGTAGTGTGCAAATGAAGAAGGCGGCCAGGAGCAGAGCCGTCGTGAGGGAGATGCTGTAAGTTCGGCCCATGCGGGAGAATGTGGTTGTGGTGGCGGGTCTACTGCTGCTAGTGGGCACACCATGTCGACTCTCCATGCTCAGATTCTCGTGCAGTGGCATATCCTTGACGACCATGTTGTTGCCTGTTGTAACCTGTGCACAGGAAGAGGTTATCGATTAGCAAATGTGGACTACACCACTTCCGCAATCACTTCCACATCCGCTGCCATTTTACCAGGCTTAATTGATAGCTAGTTGTGGGGGTAACGCATTCGGTAATTCGATATACAACTGCAGGTTGCAATCTCAGCCACGGCCACTTCAGTGGTTTCCTACAACCCCCTGGACTTGGGTCTGCCTCTTAAATCGTTGATCGAATCTTGCATATACGCACGTTCCTTGTGGTCAAGACAAAGGGTTGTGCATACGAAATTGATGTATGTTTGCATAATTATGCAATTTAGCTCTTAACAAAGTTCTGGCTCAGGTTTCTCCCCCTATTTACGTTAAATGGTTACTGAGAACTTTTCTCTTATATACAAGATTTACAATCAATAGTGAAGAAAAAGTACAACTTTTAGCTTTATTCATGCATATAGTAAGCTGTACTACAAACCGTTGCTAAAATGTAAAGGTAAATGTATAAAGGTGTGTCGTTTAACTTGACTTGTTATTCGGTGCAAAATACCAGTTTTTACATGCGCAAATCTGATGATCTATGACTTGGTACGTCATAGTAATAAAACACGGCTGCCGTAAATAATCTCAGGTGAGTCTACAATTTTATAAAATATTCTTAAAATTTTCCCACTTTGCAGACAGCAAAACGATATTAACTAATTACATGATAATTCCCAATAGGATGTTAACGTTCCGAGTATTAAGCAGTTTGCAGCTGGTATACTTAACTATAGTTCCTAAGCTGCTTCACAAAATAGTGCGAACATTTTATACTCTTATGGGAAAGGTCAGAAAGTGTCCAGTCTAAGGCCCCATAATCTTTCGTTATCATGACGCTTAAGTCAGCCCATATACTACATATATATATTTTTATATTACTTAAAAATTGGGCAAGACGATTGCCCGACTGTGGCTTATAAGATAACATAAATCTTTGTTTCGACTCTGGACACGAAAACATGCTCTACGTAGTTCACAGTGTAATAATAACGTAAATCTATATTATAATATATAATAATGGCGACACATTGAGACACAACAAACTTTTAAAACTTTAGCTTCAAAAGACGGAAAATTTTTGAACGAGATTAAATACATTTTCATATTAGCCATCAATTGATAGTGTTTTTAATTTTATTTATTTTAATTTCTATGTTAAATACAGCTTTAAAGCTGTTTTTTTTATTGGGAAATTTATCTTACAGATACGGATTTTCCAGTGCCAACGGTTTTCGTTAAAACTGTTTCTTAATTTGGCGACTGCAAGGTAATTTGCATATTTTTTAAAATTATTTCATTTATAAAAATGTCAAGTAATAATAATGCGAAAGATTGCGACAACGTAAATGCAACGTCTCCGACGATAAACAATTTTTATAAAGAATACATATGTATACATATGTATGTATGTAAATAAATGTGAATATATGTATATGCCCGAGTGCCGACTAATTGAGTTATAATATTAATTTGATCTGCCGGCTGCTGCAAATTGCCACAATTAAAGGCTGGCCAAAGCCGACACTCTGACCTTCATTAAAAAAAGAGAAAAATACTGAGATGATACTACGCCCAAGTATGCAGCTCATGTGTCAACCACCCCCTCCCATTTGGGGTCAGCGGTCCCACTGCGAGGGTTCAATTTATGGCAAAATTTTATTGATCAAATGCGTAAACTCGATGATGATGATGATGATTATTATTATTATTACACAAGGACATGAATTCTGCTCCATTAGCCCATGTATTTGTGTGGTTATATATACAAATATATATATAAATATATATATGTATGTATATACATTTGTAGTCCATTTGAAAAATTATTAAAATACACATTTAAACAGTGGCTGTCCAGTTTCCCCCGCTGCTTCAATCTGTCTATCTATCTGTGATACACACGAGACTGACTATAAAATTTTTATTTATTGCACGTTGAGTGATCATAATAATGTTGTTTTGATGTGTTTGCTTGTCTGTTTGCGGCGTCCATCTGTCTCTTGTCTCCCTTCAGTTGTATTTGCCCGCTACATATGAAGAAGTGATCATGGACTGGCCTGGTCAATTTGCACTTGGACACTAATTAAATTTTTGGCAGCAGTGAATTGAAAAATCACAAATCAAAATCGAATTTGCATTTCGTTTTTATTTATTTTTATTTTTTTTAGCTGGAACATGTTTGTAAAGCTTTTATGAGTTTTATTTATCAATGGCTAGATGAAAGAATTAGTGCTTTAGCTGGGTGTGCCCGACTTAATAGATATCCAGTTATATACATTCGTACGAAATGATTACTTTTGTTAACGCATTTATAATTAGAACACGGGTTATAAAAAAAAGAGTGAAAAAAGCTCTAGCTCTATAACGGTGACCGATATAGATTTTACTTGATTAGCCACGAATCCAGTTGGCATATCTAAAATATGGTTAACGTTTTATATGTATACGAGTATTTATCCGAGTTTCAAAAAAGTTCGTTAATACGGATAGACAGACGAACAGACAAGCGAGCACTGCACAAACCTAATATACTCGTTTCGTATACAAATTTAAATATAATATGATATATCAAGTGCCTTCAAACTGAAATGCCGGCAGGCAGTAGCTAAAATCTTTAACATATGCATAATTTCGAGTGATGTTTAAAGATAAAAAACAAAACAAACAAAATTGTATACAAAATAAACAAATTAGAAATGTGCAAAAATAAAAATGAAATTAAATGAAGTGTTGATAAGTTCACGGCTTATACTTTGTGTACATTTAAACAAATACGCATACATATATACGTATATATGTATGTATATACATATATCTGTGTGTAGTGGCCCACTGTAAAGCAGCCAAATATATGGATCACATCTGGATTTTTTTGTCGACGGCGCGCAAAAAATCCATTTAAAATTAAAATTAAATTACTGCAGCGTTAAGCACACACACGCACACACACAATTTAGTGTTTTTACCTCTTCTTCTTCCTTTGTTGTCTCCTAGCACGGCTCTTTCCACCGCAGCTATTCTACAAGTTTACAGTTATGCAGCGCAAGTGCAATCGCATATGGCAGTAAACACTTCCACACACACACACACACACCCACACACTGTCACTCACACAATTGCGAACTTAAAATTGCCTAGATTTCTGGCGGTCAAGGCAACACTTTCACAGGCGCGCGTTGATAATTGAATTAAAGTCAACAAATTTGGTTTCCAGGAAGGTAATTTTGCTTTCAGACGCGCTGCTGTTGGGATCCCATACAAAAATGTAATTTATACAAGTATTACACTGACGGCCAGTGAACAGAAACAGTGCGACAGACGACACAACCGTTACGCGTAACGGCCGAACACAGACTGAAAGCGCAACAACAGCCAGAGCGACAACATAATTGTGCCTACGCATATACAGATCGTAAGCGAGAGAGTAACAGCTTTGACCTCTGTACATGTGTGTGGGTGAGAAATCGAGAGTGAAGAGCAAGCAGCCGCGTAATTATGCAAATTATCATTATATAGAATCTCTTTTGGTAATAAGAATAAATTGTATATGTATATGTGTGAATTAAAATTAATTTACATAAAATAAATAATACATAAATAGTGACTTGGTGGACTATTTCTTATACGAATTAAACTAAAATGTGTAAATATATTGATAAATACATTAATTAATAAAATATACACAAGAGCAACTTTCAAGTATGTAACGGCCTACCATAACTATCGATATAAAATAAATATATCGTACTAGCTGCAGTTCCATCGTTTTACTTTGACATCACTAAGACTTGTGTTTGATTTTGATTAACTTGCTGGATTTCCTAAAATGCATTTAAATGTCGTTTACGTCACTGTTGGCACTACAAAATTCGATGCACTCGTTAAGGTGATGTCATCAAATGAGGTTTTGTGTGCCCTTCAAAACCTCAAATGCAAGAAACTTGTACTGCAGCATGGGAATTCCACGCCACTAGCAGAGTCCGAGCTTCAGCTTATCAATAACAAATACGGCATTCAAGTAGAGCAATATAAGTTCCGGCCAAATGTGGAGGACATTAGGGCTGCTGATGTGATTGTCGGACATGCGGGCGCCGGTACCTGCATGGATATATTGAATAACAGCAAGCCGGGGCTAATCGTAGTCAACGACGAACTGATGGCCAATCATCAGCTGGAATTGGCGTGTCAATTGGCATCCGAGCAGTACTTGTATTACTGCAAGGTAAGCGAGATAAGCAGCAAACTTGTCACTCTAGATTTTAAAGCTCTAAGGCCCTACGAGCCGGCGACAGAGAATATGCAAAAGTTTGTGGTTGCATTAAACGAATTGATGAACCATTAGAATGTAAATTTGATTTTGTTTTTGTTTTCGGCGCTGACGCATGGAGCGTGCGCTTTAGATAGATATATATATATTTGTATATTTATGAGTAAACACGATAAGCGTTAGGCAATATTAGAAGACTAAACGTTTTATAAATTCACGATTATTAAACATTAATAGAACAATTACTAAGCATATTTCTTTTAAATTCCATTAAATTTGTATATATGTGTGTACTTATATAACCGCATAAGCGATGAGACTCGACATGTTTTGGTTGCTCTTTAAATCCTGTCGACCTTCTATTCGGCCTCACCGCTGACTGCGCCGTTTTCAATGATGTTATCAAACGAGAAGGGCTGAAAAGCATAGCCCTGGCCCAAATAGAATTTGCTCTGGAACTCCACCCTACAAAAAGGAAATAATTTTAATTTAAAACACGCTTTTTTGTTTGGACACAAGACGTACCAGTGCAGACGCAGCGTGTGCAGAAATGCTGAGAGACCCTCCATCAAAACTAAAATGCCCACGGTCAGAATGGCCCAGAAGGCAAACACTACGGTCAAGAAGATGCCGCCAATCCAACCCTCCTTGTTCAACCCAAGGGACAACACCATGGTCCACAAGACCTCGGCAAGCTCTGTTAATCAATATCACATGCATTTATATAAATACCATCTTAGAAGAATAAATAAACAATAAAGCTGACTTACGGGCATGTGCCAAGGAGAGGGCCCACAAACGCAAATAGGATGCAGTGTGGGAAACAGAACCCAGCACATATTCAATAGTGTGAATGCCCTGGTGTATAAATATCTCTGACATTTCCTCCTCTTCATGGTGTCCGCCGCCGCCTCCATTCGACATGCCGCCGACCTCAGCATCAGATGAGCCGGTTATGGGCTGCACCTGTTGATGAAAGAGTGGACGTATTAGTTATAAACTTGGGCAGCGGTGCTGTGAGATTGTGATATATAAACGACACGACTAACCTCTTCCTTTGGTATTTGGATTGGTGTTTAGTTTATTGGTTTGTTTGGTGTTTTTGGATGTGGTTAATTAGTTGGGGGCAAAGGCAAGGGCAACGCATAAATAAACAGAAGTGCAAACACAAGTATTATTCTGTTAATGTACGCGCAAGAAGCCGAGCTTGGAATGTAACGACGATGTGATGTGGGTTGAATCGTGATACAGTTGCAGGAATGCATGACATACAGGGTCTACGATCAAGATATCTGGTGCACTGAGTACTTACGTTGGCTTGATTGCGTGCCTGCATAATCTTGATGGGCTTGCCAAGCAGCATAACCGGAATGCAACAAAGAGCGACCAGCACAAAGATAGTTTGGAAAAAGTGCTGCCCCCAAAACATGTAAGGAGGACAGTCTCTGCCCGGTGGTTTCGACTCCTTAAACATCACCATATCGATGAATGTAATTAGAATAGACGGCGCACATGCTTCAGTATAGGGGACTGCAAACAAAAGGGCATTATTAATGGATGAATCAGAAGGAAAAATGATGCGGACTTACATTTATTCGTGGCCTCATAAGTGTTCCATTTGATAAACATGAGCAGCACCATGTAAAAGAACAGTAGCACCAGGAAGGTAAGTTGTGGAATGAACTCGTAGATCAGCGACAGACGGTTGCGGAAATGTGTATGATTGTGCCAGCTCATAATGACGCCAAAGATCATGTGCAGCACACCCAAAATAATAGATATCTTCATCTTGTAGGCATTTTGAAAGACAATCTTGTTGGAATTGGCCACCTGCCAAATGGGATCCATGCCAAATGGATATGGTGTACCTTCGTAATCAGAGGTAGCTGGGCTCAACTGTAAGAACTTGTTATTCCAAACAGTCGACTTGTTGTACGATATTTGCCAATGGGAGCCAAATATGTTAAGCGATTTGGAGAAGATGTCGTTGTAAATCAAGCCCGTGTACATGGAAAATACGCCCATGAGAAAAATGATGTAGCGTCCGCCAAAGAAAATATTCCAGATTTCATTGTCCGTTTTTTGTGCAGCTAGTCCCTTTTCCTTGCGTATCATCCAGAGGCCAAATAGCGCCATTATTGCTCCGTGGCCCAAATCGCCAAACATGACCGCAAACAAAAATGGGAACGTGATGATGGTATAGGGTGCCGGATTCATCTCCCTGTAGTTGGCCACACCGTACGCATCGATCAGGGCCTGAAAGGCCTTGGTAAATTTGTTGGTGCGATTATATGTGGGCGGATTCTCGAACGTCTGCATACGATTAAGAATCGGCGGCACCGACGAACCCGAACGCTCAGTGCCACGACGCAGCGCCAGCTGTATGGTCTCAATGTCCAGAAGCGGCACCCAGCACTCGGCAATCAGACACTTTTGGGTCACGTCCAGATTGAAGAGATTCAGCGTATGGTAAATTGCCTTGATTTTGCGGACCTTGACGAACCAGTTCTTCAGATTCTTGGCAGCTGCAACCAGCACACGATGGCGATGATCCTGCGTCTGGCCGAGCACAGTATTTAGATCTTCAATGCGTGTCATGACGCCCATCGCCATTTCACGACGATCAGCTGGCGCCTCAGGGCAAGGATAGAGCGTGGCACGGAAACCCTCGCATATCTTCTTGACGCGCGTCTTCAGCTGATCGCCTTGAAAGAAAATGATGAACACTGATTTGTACACCTGATCGCCCTGGAAAATATGTGAAAAAGTCAAAAAATTTTCTGACATCAGTTGGATTTAAAGATTTTGCATTTGCTTACATTGGTGGGATCTTCCAGCGGCGACTCAATCATGGCTTGGCGCAGGAACACATTGCCGCGACAGGCGCGCCACAGCATCCGTTCAAAGGCGGGCAGCTTCTCGCGCAAAATGACGCCAGCCACAAAGCTAGAGAGATCAAAGATTAATGGGCGTGCATTGAGTTGTGGGTGGTGACTATCGATCATTCCGGTTAGTTACGCAAAAAGGAAAACTAAACTCTCAAGCACAAATACCAATGAACGCAGCATGGAATGGAACGTAGCGATAACAAAAACGTTTAGAAGGAGCACACATTTTTTTTGTTTTTACTTTTTTGGGGGATTCTTTTTAAGGGGCGTATGCGGCGAGCGAAGCTAATGACCACAATGACATGTCTCTATATACAGTTAATGAGGCGCGAATCGATTTGTGTATGAAGCTACCTAATCTAAATTTTGAATTGTGGGATACCAACCATGGCAGATAATCCTCACGTTCATTCGATTTTTCCATAAAACTACAAAATTGTTCAAGATATTTTCAAAGCGAAACGGTTGTTTTTGTTTTTGGGAAGAGAGGAACAGAAGAGAGAACGGTTTTTGGTTTTAGTTGTTTAGGATTGTGTATTAAGTTTTTGCACAGAAAATTATTGCTTCGAAATGGGGTTAACTGCCATATTCCAATAGAGGCCCGACATCGATAGTGTTTGTTGGTAGATCAGTTGATGTGTTCGTGTTGTTCATTTAATGTGGATTCGTTGTTGTGGTTTTCAAAGGCGCAGCGTCTTTGGTTGGTTAGTTGGCGGCGTTAAGCAATAATTTTTTGTTGCACATAATTAATGTAACGTAATTAATGCATGTCAACTGTAGCTATACGTATGTATGCATGTGGTTCGATACATACCCAAGCTGTACTGGACCCATGGATGCACCAGCGGTGCGCACCTCATCAGTAATGAGGGCGCGCGTCATCGATTCGGTGGTGTGGTTCAGGCCGCCCTCCTGCTAAAAATTGTTGTAAAAGTTTTTGTTTGTTTCTTGCGTCTTTTTTTTCGTCTTTTTTCAGACAGTTTGTAGCCTGATCTTTATGATCTATATAGTGTACATGCTTAGATTATGCGATTAGTAGTTTGGCTGGTTAATATCGGATTTCGGCCTCCAAATCGTTGTGGTGGGTGGAATGTGTGGTTGGGTGGGGTGGGGGCAGGAGGCTTATAAAAAAACCATCACCAGAGCAACCATTGACCTTATGCTAATACACATACATAGATACGCACACACACACACACACACATACAGCTATATTTGATGTATAGATAAGACAGATAACTGTACATAGAAAACGACACGGAAAGTAGCCATGGAGAGAATGAGAGCGAGCGAGCGAGTCGGGTTTGGTCTTGTTTTTGCTTTTGCTTTTTTA
>SCDS01000818.1:21260-56181 GCA_004149465.1 Drosophila nigromelanica
GTTTTTGCTTTTGCTTTTTTACTTTGACAGATAGCTTGTTTTTTTTTTTTTTTTTTTTTTTTTGCTTATCGTTTGCTAAATGCACAGGCTGAGTTTAGTTTTCCATTTCCGTCTTTTGGGCGGCTTGTGATCGACTGTATTCATTGAGGTTTCAATATTTACCCAAGCTTCAAATTTTGGCCCGGCTGATTGGCGCGGACGCCCTCCTCGCCTAACAGCTGCGCTTGCTCATCCTCGTTCTGGTTGTCGGCCATCTGCAGATAGCGTCGATATTTGTTTGATGATGAACGATTTGTGCACGATTTGTAAACCATTGGCACCGACTGGCAACACAACCGGGCGCAAAGAACGTGTTTTTTGTTGTTTGTTGTTGTTGTTGTTGTGGTGTATATGATGAGGTGTCGTTTGTTTGGTGTTTTGGGTTGTGCATTTGCGGGGGTTTCGGGGATTTGGTTCGTTCGTATTGGGTATATTGAATTGGGTTTGCATTGATTTGATTGATATGCAAAATAAAACGTGAAAACAAATCATAGAATGTAAACGAAAATTTAAAAACAATTAACTTTAACTCATATATACATACATACTTAAAAAAAGGAAAGTAATAACTGCACACATGTACACATATATATATACATATATATAAAGAAATTATATAAATATATAATAATAACTTAAGCTTAAACCGAAACTAACTAGAGAATAGAAAAATACAAAACTAAAGCGTTGTCCAGAAATCAATTACGTACATCAATTTGTAAACGTATGTACATATGCATTTAGCAGGGACCGTAAATAGCGTTTAGTTTAATTTTTTTTAAACTACAAAGACAATCTACTTAAAAAGCAGTGTAAAAAATAATATATAATATGGTCTGAGTTAAAAAAAAACACCTAAAATTAATTATAACCTTGTGAGCCATTAAATAGAATATAATAAATTGTTGCCGAAAAATGTGTATAATAAAACTAATAATAATTACGGTCCCTAGAATATAGTGTATGCTCAGCCGTGTCGGGTAAGTGCTGCATGTATTATGTTGTTCTGTTGTTTTGCGGTAGAAATTAAATAAACACTTGTGAAACTAAAAACCAAAGTTGCACCATTTGTGTTGTCAGGCTGAGTTATTGGTTAGCAAGTTTTTGTCATATGTTAATTAGAAAATTTAGTGCCGATTGCGTTTCGGAAAGCCTTCGCCACGTAGTAGAAGTCGTATATCTTATATGTCTGTTAGCTGTCGATACCTATTAGAGACGTTAGTCAACAGCAGCATGCATACCTCATCGAAGAAGACCTGCGTCTTGCGCAGTATATGCTTCAACTCCGTCAGCTCCAAGAAGTTGCGTTTCAATGCCTCTGCATTTTGGTTGACCTCACGCAGCTCGTTCTCAAGCTTCTCAAAGGTGGCCTGCAATGGTTATGGAATGCATAGAAGCGGAAAAGAGCATTTAAATCACATCGGACTTGCCTCCAGGTCAATCATTTCGCGCGGCTGTGGCGCCTCCGGACTCTCGCCCGTGTCCAGCATGGGTATGCCATCCTTCTTGATCTCCTTTTCCAGATAACGCAATTTGCGTTCCATCTCATCGCAGCGGCGTACCTCATTTACGAATTTACGTTGAAATGCATTCACGTCCGGGTTGAGCTGGGGTGTATTCAGGCATAATTACAACAAATACAAGAGTAGTCCCGTCGATTGCCGGTTAGGAGATACCCTGTACCCAGCTCCGAGCCGGCCATCCTTCTCGTATTCTCTCATAAAGTACGAACTAAATTTAAAAAATCTGAGGTTGTTGCAAATTTGTATTGTTCGATCATTCGAAATAAGCAGACAGACACACTTGGCGAAATCGATTCGACTAGTGAGTGGGACATATAATATACATATAATACTTTATACTTTATAAAAGATAAATATTCTTGATATATGTATAATATATGTAAACTAACATTCCAAACTCGATGTCTAGATTTAGCTGATAGCTGAAGGCCCTCGCAATCATTCTAGTATTCACTAATCATTTAGTTTCAACTATATTAGTTTATACAAATAAACGAAAAGGATTTGAAATTCGGTTAACATAGGGAAGGACGGACAGACAGACGGACATAAATGATGATCAGGAAAATATGTCCTATATGCCTTTATTATAAATTTGCATAAAATCATTATACCCTTAATGACTGTGTACAGGGTATAAATAGAGATAATTTCGATCAATGTCGAATCGCGCTTACATCGCGGAACTGAACCAGTCCCAGTTCGCCGAGCTCCGAGACGCAGGCATAAGCTGCTTCGCTCTGCAGGAAGAGCTGACAGAGAGCCATCTCCTCGCTTCGGAATAATGAACCCATGTTGACAGCTCAGCGATCGACACCTAATTAACGGTGGTTGGGAATAGCAGGGAGAAAAAGAGGGAATGAAATCAAAGCAAATCAAATGAAATATATGAAAACAAAATAGTCCATTGGGCTATAATTATAAATAGCAATGAATCATTGAATATTCATCGATTTTGCACGTAAATGTAATCTATTAATTACTCCAAGTCTTTGTTTTTTTTTCAACATTTTTTTTTTATCAACGCCTCTTTTGTTTTGAAGTGTGAGATTGGCTTGATTAAATATATGTATATATTTAATACGCTAGAACTGCATGGAATTCTACGACGATTTATTGATTTTTCATTTGTGTGGCAGATAAAAAGAAAGTGCTGCGTTGCACGGCAGTCGCTTTCGTTGGACATTGCACCGCAAGTGTTGCCACTAATAGTTGCTCCTTGTAAAAAATAAGTTGTCGTTTTATATTATATAGTCTTACAATATGTTTTTGTTGCCGATAACTTAAACTTGCACAGCGCACAACTTCCAATTACCAATTTCTTTTAATTTTTTTTAGTCAAACCAACAGTGTGACCGACTTTTGTTAGGAGAATATTCCCAATGTTCTTACTAGGGCACCGTTCACTTCCACGTCCAAAAATGTATGGACATACGTCCAAAACCCATGCAAAAAGTATCAAAATCACAAGTTAACAGGGAGGGAAAATATTAACATTAAAAATAAACGCGGGCTCTGCCAACTCATTTTTATGTAATATTTAGTATTTTTTGAAACTGTTAAAACATATTTGATACTGTTAACGAATTCAAAAAACTAAAAAATGAATCTTCAAAAATGGAATAGTTTTATTCTTGAAGTTGTGTTGTTGCAACTATGGTGAGACAATATTGAGGGACTCAGGGGTAAAAAAGCTTGCCACACAAAACTTATAAAAGTCAACATATGTAATAGAAATAATAATTATATTACACACATATAAATTATTTTTCATTTTGTACCATATGTGCCAATGGCAAGGCGAATAGATTGAGTTTGTGGATTTAGGCATCCCAACCACATTAGATTCTTTGGTTGTTTTTCTTCAGGGATTTCATCACCCTCGCGAAAGTTTTTTTTTTTTGTATATTTTTTGTAATTGTAATAAAATACATAATTAAAATAAGTATTGGCCATAAGAATCTATGTTGCATGGTGGTGTTAGACCGTTCGATAGTTAATAGCCCCGGGTGGCAGCACGATTGAGAGATTTAAACGTGGGGTGGCAGCGCTATGTTAACTTTTTAAGAGAACTGTAAGAGAGAGAGAGAAAAGAGAGAGAGAGAGAGAAAGAGCGCGAGAGAGAGAGAGAGAGTGAGAAAGGGAAATAAGGCTAGAGAAACAGTAAAAAAAAAACGATAGACTGAGTGGTCTGGGTGCTCGATAGAGAGATTTAAAAGTTACGCAATCACGATTAAGAGAGAACAGGTTATGTAAAGACTTCTGAGCTCTTAGTATGGTTAAGCTACAAAATCGAAAATTTGTGTGCGCGCGGCGCTTTTGGCTAAAAATATTGACAATCTCGCTCTTAAATTAGTATACCGACTAAAGTAGGTAAGCTATATTATTGAAACTTGGTGTGATCTGTATTAAAGTTGCACACAGCACATATGTATGTACATAAATAATCATGGCTTGATTGAAGCACTGTATCATATAGCTCCTATCGGACTAATCGGATAAGAACTCAAAATTTCTTTTATGAAAGATTTTCTGATCTAATTACCAATATGGGGCATTACTAAGCCCGCAGTGTTGACAAAAAACGTAAAACCATTGGACTTTAGCTCTATATGGATTCTGCCAATGGCAACACAAAGCTTTGTAAACAAAGTACAAGCCAATATTGTGACGTCTCTTAATTCGCGCTCTTTTCTTTCGACGCTGAATAACGGAACTGTTTATTGCGCAACTTTTAACTCTCAATCGTGGCAGATGAAGTTTGCCTTTGTTTCTACGTTGGATCGAAAAGATCTCACTCTGCTTGTTTATTCTCGCATAGATTTTCTAGTGTTAGAAGGTATGGCTTAAAAATAATGTTTAGTTGTGCAGACTTTGTTGTTTTGTGTTTGTTTGTGACGGCGGGTTATATATGATATATGTTCATATGTATGTACAAGGAACATATTTTACATTTTTACCTATGCAAATGGAAAATGGAATTATTTTTATAGCAGAATTGGGCTATTAAATCGTAATGTAATTGGTAATTGTAAGTTTTACAATTAAATTTTAAATTTGACATTTAAAATTTGCGCCTAAAATCTGTTGTTGGATAGGAGAATTAATGCTTTTCAAATAATTGCCATCTTACCTCTACAGTTTAAGGTTTTTATTAAAATTTTTTTTAGCACCATAGAGTGGGCGAAAACGCTTTGGCAATGAAAGCCAAGAAACCGATTAATATCCGATTATGTGTTAGTTAATTAGTTAATGTTTTGTGCCGTTGGTCTTTGTTGACGTTGGAATCAGCTGCTTAGTGATGTGCAGACTTGTGTAGTGTTGCGCTGTTTGACAACGAGCCAGAACTAGTTCCAACGATTATCGCTCATTGATAGCATGAACCTTAGCATCTGGCGCGTACTTTTAAATAAATTTGTAACAACAAGCAGATTTAGCAAAAATGTTTATAAATGTCAAACGAACATTAGCTGTATAAAAGAGTATCTGATTGTATATGTAATACATAAATACTATGTGTTGCAAAAATTAAAGTTTTGGACCTGTATTTGACTTTTGTCAGGCTTGAGTGCTGTTAATTGTAATGTTTTTAATTGTTTAGAGGACATGCAAATTTGCAGGTCAATTAACATTAGTTTTAATTTGCATTTGCTATGTACGTATTTAATGAATGGCTAACGTTGCAGCTCTGAAGTGTTTAATAACACCATCACGCCTTCCGCTCTTCCGCTTTTTTATGTGCGCTCTTAAGCATAAAAAACGGGGGCGCCGGCGAGTCCTTGGATTCATACACTGACGAAGTTCCAACAGTAGCAGCGTCGCTGACACCGACGACATGCGACGATGGGAACTGAGACCCGATGGTAACATTTTGCGTTTGGTCTACGATTCAGTGTGAATTTGTAACTCGAGAGCGCCGGAACGATTGCGGCTAAAGGCTCGGTAAATGGTTTAGGCAAATATTAAACCAACAGCAGCAGCAGACCAACAAAAACAAGTGAATAGGCATAGAGAAGTGAAAAGTGGAGATGTCCAATATAGAAAATTGAATGCTTGCCGCTGTTTCTGTTTTCGCTACTATTTAATACTCGCCTCGTGCGTGCCTGTGTGTGCGTGTGTGTGTGTGTGTGTGTGTGTATGTGTATATATGTGTGTGCGTGTATGTGTGTGTGTGGGTCAGTGTGCCATTTTGCGATCCACCAAATGAATCAGACAACAAAGGCAACATTTTTGTAATTGAAAAATTTACTGCTGGTTACATATGCGCGAGTTGCCGTTGTTGTTGCTATTGTTGTTCTTGCCGTGGTTCGGTTTCTGGCAGGCGCCGCACCACGCAACCCCCAAAAGTATGCTATGCCACAAAACACAGCGTAGCCAAAAAGAAAAGAATAGGAAAAAATCAATCCCTCCCACTCGCACAAAGTAGCAGTTAATTTTCGCTTTATAAATGTTTTGTCCAAATAAAAAAAAAGTACATCTAACTTTTTCCTGATAAAATACATATAAAAACTATGGCAAATAATTGGGTAAAAGATTTACCACAAAAGCCGAACCAAATGAAAAAGAGCAAAGCTTTTTGGCATGCTCTGCCTTACTTTGGGACCGCTCCCAAAAAAACTCGAATTTATCAACAACAAGCAGCGAATAATAATGGAAAGAACTGCCTAAAAAATATAAAAAACAAGTGCAGTCACATTTTTAACTTTTTAAAATTTCAATTCTTGATTTCATTGTAATTAATAATTAGAATAAATCACAAAAAAATTTAATTAATATAAACATGACAGAAAAAGAGTATTGTTTTGTTTATAATAAAAGTACATTTTTTTTGTTTTTGATTTTTATATATTTCCCCAGTTTGGTTGACATTTTGCTTTTTGCTCTGGGCGCGACCTACTTAAGCTTAGGGTGAAGGTCTTTTTGTTTTTGTTGTTGTAAGTTAATTAGCTGTGCAAATTATTGAAGAATTCCACAAAAGTTTTAAATTAGATAAGTGCAAATGGGCAACGAGGTCGTCTATAAATCAAATTGGAGCCGATCTCTCTTAACAAGCGCTGATTGGTCGGCCAGGTCACAAATAGTTGTACTTTACAGTTATTTAAATGCTGTGCTTTGTTAGATCTAGTTAAAGGTGTTTAAGAGTAAATCTTAAACGGTCTATTTTGCTCGGCTCTTGATTCAATCAAGGCATTCACACACACACCCCCACACACACACACACACATACAAGCACACACACGAGCACACCCAAACACGCGCGCGTGAATCGTAAGACTTGATTGTAAAATTGGGTTTATTGTTGCGGTGTCAATTGAAGCAGCGCCACGTTCCTGTAGGTGACCCCCCTTGTATGCTCCCGAGAGTGATGATTTCTGCGCCTTGGCGAGACGCATTTGCTGCTCATCCCAGAGACAGATTTAGTTGCAAGCACTCGCGGCTGGCGTAAAGATGACAATGCTGCCACACATCACTATGGCGAATAAAAACACTTTTGTGTAAAAACTGTAAAAAAAAGTGTACTTTAAAAAACCTCATTGCTGCCAAAATTGTGTAACCCCATCCGAAAATGAAGTTTTTCACGAAAACTACAAATATATAAAGAAAAATTTGTTATTTAATTTAATTGAAAAATATCACCTAATGCCAGGCTGATATTCTGTTAACAACAGCTGTGTTTACAGCACTAATATTAACAGATTTGGATGCGGTTAAGAGTTGTGGTATGCAATATTGCCAGTTTATATCATATACTAATTTATTAACATTAAAAGTTGTTTAATTTGACGGTGTGAAATAAGCTAGTTAACACATGTACATAGATATACATATACATATACATGCATGCGTATAATTGTTATTGTGTGATATATATTTTCGTGCAGTGCAGTGCTAATCCTTTTTTATAACGGCTTTATCCTTACATAAGGATTTGCGCAAATATTTGTATCAAGTCAAAGGCAAAACAAAGTGCAATAACAACAACAATAGTAACAATAAACGTGTTCAGCAACAACAACGACTTCATCCACAACAAACCCATCAGCAATAACAACCACAAGAGGATTAAGCAAATCTGGCTGCACACAAATGCAGCGCCTACTGTAGGTGCGTATAATAACAACACCAATACATACACACAAATATACTCATAGATTAATTAACAATAACAAAAAAGAAAAGAAAGTAAGCAAAGAGCGTTGAGCAAAAGCACTCAAAAGTGACACAAAAAAAAGCGAAGAAAAATGCGAATACAAACATCAAAAAGGGCGTGTTGTGTCTTCAGCTGCTGCTGAGAGCAGCTATGTATGTGTGTGTGTGTGTGTGTGTGTGTATGCGTGAGTGCGCTTTGTTGTTGTTTTTGCTCCGTTGCTGCTGCTGCTGCTTTTGACTTTGGCTTCGGTTGCGCCTCTTTACTTTGTGCGTAATAAAATTGATGATAAAATAAAAATGGATAATGGGCGATTTTCGGCAAAGAGACTAAAACGAACTGTGTTTACCCGCTGCGCCCACCATTCGCTCCACTCCACCCCACTCCACTCGCCACGCCACGCCACGCCACAAAGTTCACCAACCAAAGGGAAGCTGTGTGTTGTGGCTGAAGTCTACAAAAGAGTATTCCATATTTACCTCGCGCTCTGGGCGCGCTCTCTTTCTTTGCTGCTTTGTTGTACTCTTTGTTGATAGCGCAGCAATTGTGTGGGAGCGGGGTACGGTTGGAATTGGGTTGGGGATAGGGTAGTGTACTGCTGATAAGAATGCTGCACAGTTGTTAATGGCAACGTGATGGGCGCGCTTTTAACTTGCCTAAAAATTGCAAAATTTTAATCACGATAATGCGCAATGTAAAAAATTCCAACATAGAGTTAGCTGTGGCTTGTCGAATATTTTATACCTTTTGCTTATACTTATTTTAATTATTAAATTAATTTAAATTAAGTAGTTTAAATAGTTTATATAGTATATTTACTATACATTTTTAAAAAATTATATTTAATATAATAATACATGTATTTTAAAAAAGTTAAACACAAATGCAATGCAATTTTTTGCAATTGAATTGAATATTTATCAAATTAAATTTTTATTTAGTTCTTGACCCATTGTTGATAAGGCAGATATTTTATTTATGGCTTTGCTCCTTATTAATTATTTATCCTATCATAATAATATTCAAATCTTGGTTTAATTAATTTATTTAATTAATAAAATTAGAGAAACGTTCAGATAGACAAATTAATTCGTAGATGACCCAACCACCCCTTTCGATACACTCCTAGAAAAATTAAAAAATTTGATGCAATACAATAAAACAATCAAAAAATCTTCTGAGGGAAAAAAAATTTATTTTACTGCTTTTATGTTGATGAATATTTTTTGTAATCATTTCTCAACAAGAAATAAATTCGAATTTTCGTCAAATTATTGTTCTAATATATAAAGACGACTTGACTAAAGAAAAGAATAATATTAGATATATAGTTTTTGTTTTGTAAAATTCGAATTTCTTAAAATTATATTCCCAAATACAGCACAGCAATACTTTGTGCTAGGGTATACGGACAACACACACGTACGCACACACACACACACAGCGGTTGCTATTGTTGTTGTTGTCTAGGGCTTGGGCCATTAACATAGCGCACGTAGCGTCATGGCCATGAAGTGAAAGCTGGCTATGTCGTATGCCTGGTCGCATAATTTGGCCATAGTATCGCATTTAGCTAGGTTAATTACCGAACATCGTGTTGATAGCTTAAGCGTTTCATGGGCGAACATAATTTGGCCAACGCATCCTTGAGGCATTTTTTAAAACGTTGCGTCGCCAATGGCAATCGAAAGGCAAAGACAGAAGGCGGTCACAATACACAAATGACTGTGATAAGGTTAAATATTTAATAGGTTTTCTACTCAGTCAGTCAGTCAGTCAGTCATTCAGTCAGTCAGTTGTTTTATCTGCCTGTCTGTTTGCTTTCGTCTCTGTCAACGCTTAAGAAAAGTTGTTGTTTCGTGACTTGATTATTGTTGTTGTTGCCTAGGGTGTGGCAATAATGGCAATGACAATAACAATCCCACAATGCCAGCACAGTTTAGAAATAAATTAAAATTTCATTCAAGTGCTTTTCTGACAAAACTTTCTTAATTACAAATGTATTGCTGCTGCTGCTGTTGTTGATGTTGTTGTTGTTGCCGCTTCCTTAAATGTTGTTTGAAGGAGTTTGGCACCAGACATGCGCTACGTTGCGCCTGCAAGTGGGCTGTAAATTGTTTTCAAAAAAAAAAATGATGTAAATTGCAATTGTGGCCGCTATCCAAAAGCATACGCTAAATATTTTAAATAGTTTTATAATAATGGCCTGCAAATGGCGGCATAAACATTTGTTCGATTTGTTAGTCATGTGCAGATTTCGCTGCCACAACCACATACACACATGTTTGTAACATTTATAGCTGTGTTGATTGTTGTCTCATTGCCCAACGGCTTAAGAAAAAAAAACGGCCACACAGTAGGCCACGTTAAAAAAAAACGCAAATGGCACAGTGAGCACAAAAAGCTAAAATCAACAATAGAAGCAGCAACAACAGCAACCACAGGGTGCCAAACAAAAGCAACAAGCATTGCACACACACACACACACAAATACCCTCAGATGGAAATGAGAGTGCTCTAGTAAGGCATGCCAGATAAGCAGATACCCTGAAAGCAGTTGGAATAGCTCTGAGATTTCTTTGCGTTCCTTATGCTGCAGTTCTTTTTCCTTTTTCTTTGGCTGCACATTTTACATTTTACAATGTTTTTTTGTTCGATTTTTATAAGTTTTACAGGGCAAAAAGACAACAAAGATAACAACAATACGTGTTAGGTGTACATTTTTTCTTTAAATATAGGTTGAGGTAACCCCTCAAAAGAATGAATAAGAACGAGTGTATACATTTAATTTTAATTTACCTTTTAAAATATCTCTATGGAATATGTTCAATACAATGAATCAGACATTGATAGCTATTTTTTGATTAAATAATAAAATAATAATTAAATAGGACAATATAAGGAGTAGCTGCATATACAAGTATATATATACATATATAGCTTCCAATTAAAGGTCTCTGGATGGTTATATTTTAAATGATCACAAATGCTAGTTTCTTTTGCCGTTTGCTCAGCTGCAGTATACCCTTTCCGATCAATTTTTAATGGGTACAAAGAAATAAAAACCCACACGCACAGACGAACAGAAACCTGGTCGGTTTTGGAGCGCACTTGGCGTGCACTTAGATGAAAATGACAGCAGAGACAACAACAGCAATAACAATGGGAACAGCAACAACAACAAAAACAACAACAACAATCAGGCACGTCGAGTAATGACAGCAGTCGCATTTAACAATGGGGCCACTGGCTAAGCAGCGGCCACGCCCACTCATGCTGCCAGCGGCGAGTCTGTCATTCATTCATTCATTCATTCATGCACTCCACTTGTGCAGCACTGGACGCATCCAGCTAAGGCGGGGCAAGAGCAGGGGCTGCATCTGTGGCAGACTCGTTGTCATTGCTGTTGCTGTTGTTGTTGCTGCTGTTATTGTTGTTGTTGCTGTTGTTGGAGCAACACACTTAAGTGGTCGCTGAGAGTGTGCTACGTTTTGTGTGTGTTTTGCTACTTGTTTATGAATAAAAAATAGCTATTTGCAAAACGTTTAGCAGTAGAAGGAGAAGGAGAGCGGCATTAACGCCAAAGGCAAATATAACCATTTCGCATATGTATGTGTAAGTGTATTTATAAAGCAAGTAGTTTAGGGCTCAGATACCTTTGTCCTTTATCGCTTCTTTTTTTGGTTTTTTTTAATTAAATGTCAAAAAATGACGCCGTGCGCAATAAACGAGCATCTTTATTTGTTTCTCTATGGGTGTGTTTATGCTCGTGCGTGTGTGTGTGGGTGCGTGTGTGTGTGTGTGTGTGTGGCAATTCAATTGACGGCCTCCGGCCGCAGAAGCGCACACGAGAGTGCCATAAAGCGGCCTACTGCCTGCGATGAGCCCAGATAATTGTTACGTCATTAAGCGGTGTCTGCAGAAACATTTAAAAAAAAACCAAAGCAACATAGATGACAATAAGAAACTACACCCAGTAAATAATAAAGTAAATAAATACTTCTTTAAATAGGATGCCGTAAAATGTGTAGTCTATTTTGCTGCGTTTTACAATTAATCACAAATTTGTTGCGACATATGCGGCAAGGCGTAAACAAGCCGAGCGAATTTGGGCGTGTGGCAAATGGCAAAAGGTAAAAGTAAAAACAAAATACCAACAACAAATGTTTGTGCTGCGAGCATAACATAAAAAAGGGCGATGTTAGCAGCAGCAGCAGCAGCCGCAGCAGTGGGAGTAGCAGCCGTAGCATAGAAAAATTCGTTTTTTGCTGACTCTTTGAACGCTTCATTTCGCCACTCTTATTCGTTGATGTACGGCGATATGCGCAGGCGCACGCTCTCTCTCTCTCTCTCTCTCTCTCTCTCTCTCAGTTTCTCTTGGACGCACTCTCTCGTTAAAAATCGTGGCATTTGCTCTTACGCCTCGTTTATTCGTGCTCTCGGTGTATGTTGTGCTTGTGTGTGTGCAGATGCGCTGCCAACGCTGCTTTTTTGGCAATGTCAATGTAACTTTTATCCAACTGCCGCTTCAGTGGTTTCTTTTACTGCAGCAGCAGAGCCTCTGTCTCTGTCTCTGCCTCTGCTTCTGCTTTGGACTCAGCCTCATCCTGCGCCGTTTTAGGCGCTGATTTAAATGCTGCTGATAAGGCGGCATTATGATTCGAACAGTTCAGCTACAGCCGTCACATAACACGTTCAGCCTTGTCTCTGTCTGTGTGTGTGTGTATGTGTGTGCGTGTGTGAGTAGTTGTAGATGTGCCTTCAGGCGCATAAGTTTACAATTGACTTTTAACGATATGATATACACATGCGTTGGTGTGTGTGCGAATTTATGTTTTATCATTTATTGTTAGTGGAACGTGCAGACGTCAGCTCAGGCCCAGCCACGCCCCGTGTCGCCTATGCTGTGCGCCGCCATTTTGTTGCCAAGTTGCCTGTGATTGCTGTTGTTGTTGCTGCTCTGATAATATGCTGCGCCTTTGTTTTCGCAGCTATAAAAATTGGTTGTAATTTAGTCGTGTGTGGCAATGTTGTCAGTGTGTGTGTGTGCTTGGGTGCGTGCGTATCTTGTTGTTATTGTTGAGATTGATACACGCTGCGCTTTGTTGCTTAGTCTGTTTATGTCTGCGCCTAGGTCTATGGCTTGCCAATTAATTCCATTGATATGCGTGTTTCATTCTTTTCTGCCTTCTGCTTGGGGCTTACACAAACCGCTGTATAAATTTGTATTGCATACTTTGCGGCTGGTCGCAATTTGCATAGCCTTTTGGCAATTATGGAGGATTGTTACGTGAGCCGCATAATTGACCAGCTAGTCGAGAGGCTCTTCAGCTACTCGGCCGAACACGAATCGTAGCTGGCTCTTGCCATATACCTATATATAGCTATATATATATATATATATATATATATATATATATATATATATATATATATATATATATATATATATATTATTTATGTATGTATCTATGCATTTTTATTATACTTCCAATTACAAATGCAATTCGATGCGTTGGCAAACTCATGAAATTTGCAAAAAATTAATTTCCCCCTTAACGGCTGTAAACAGGCAAGGATCAGTGGCAGACACTGCCTTTAATGCGGCGCCAATCCGGATTTGCATCCAACTTGAGTTGACTGGCAGCAGTTGCTCTACTTCGTTTATCTCGCGAAGCTAAATTCACATTTCCCTCAATCTCTCACTGCTACTCGTTCTCTCCATTTCATTACAGGCAGCAATTTCAACATTGGAACAAAAGACCTTTTTTCTGTTTTTTTTTGTTTGTTTTTAATTTTTTGGTACAACTGAAGCAATTAACTGAAAATGTAGCGCTGGCAAGGACATGGCCAAAGTGGAACAGCAAATGCCATGTGATGCAACGAACATAAATGTAAGTATGAGAAATGCATGTTGGCGTGGGTGGATGTTATGTGTGTATCTGTGTGTGTGTGTGTGTGTCTTGGCTAATTGCCTTGGTTATGCGCAACAGCAAGAGTCAATAGAGACATAGACAAAGAGAAAGCAGCGAAAGCAGACAAGGCGCCACAGTTGCCACGGCTGAAACAACTTGAAAGCGCAATTCAGTTCCATTTGCTTTCAATTTGCAGCAGTCACGCGTTAATTCTGCTGCCCAGAGCTTCTCCTCTCCAGTTGCCTACTGTAAAACATATATGTGTGTGTGTGCGTGGGTGTGGATGTCTGACCTTATTGGCATTGGTTTGGCTATCGGTTGCCTGGCTAGTCCTGCAGGCATTTGGCATTCTCATTGCTCATCCTTATATGCGAGACAGCCTTTGTGTACTCCACTAATGAATGATCCGAATGCAGCACACGCCTCCCAAGTGCACACAACGAGTTGGGACGGGTGGGTGGTCCGACTTGGTAGTGTATTTGCCTTAAGGGCACACACTTATTAAATATGCGCACAGATTGAATATATTTCTATTTCGAACATTTGGAATTTTCATTCATAAAAATTTGGACTTGTAAAGCTCTCGGACTCATAGGTCTCATATTTCAAACACCCATAAATTTGTCAAAACTGAACCGATTTTTATGTAAGATGACATTCTGGTCCTGATGTTTCATTTAGATCAATTCTACATTTAAAAGCAATGCATTTTTGAACAACATTTTTTTTTTGATTTTTTTTGGAAAAAAAGCATGTACCTCCTTACTCCTAACTCATTTTCGAAAAAAAATTGTTCTTCCAAATTTCAAAAATGTCCGCCATGCAAATCGCAAAAATATAAATCCGACTGCAGCGTTCTTAGTTGTTTTGAAATGTAAACTATATCAATGGCCAGTGCCAGGGACCCGATAGAAAAGAAAGCGTTCGAGCTTGAGATTTAACCAGGAACATTTTCTACGGCACTTATCACATTATGTTGTAAGATTGAAATTTGATTTGCTTTTTAATGTAACGTAGCTGAGTAGACTTTGTGCAAAGTCCTGTCCAAGTCACTTTTACAACATTTACGTGATGTTCTTTAGCTGCTTGGCTAATGCTGTTGCTAGGTGGCAAAGCACAACAACGACAACATCCTGGTCGAGGACAATGGCAAAGTGGAAATGCTGTCGACAGCAACGATGTTTAATAGTTGAGCTCAGGTACAAGATTGTAAGCACACAAGAACGTCAGACGCTGCAGGATATAGCAGCAGCATCAACACCAGCAGCAGGATAACACCGTAACGGCACAAAAGCCAAACACAAATGCACCACATTCTTTTGGGCGGTGACGCTTTTGGTGGCTTCACAACGGGCTAAACGAGCTCCTTTTGAGTTTGCAGCAGAGGCGGTTGTTGCATTTGAAATGCCAGGCAATGAGGCATTTAATCGGAACGAGGCGTTTAAAAGTGGGCGTGGTAGTGGGCGTGGTAGTGGACATAACAAGCCCGGCGGAAGTTAACACAAAGGCAGATGCCAAGCTGAGGCGTTGGCTTGTCTTTAACGAGGTAACGAGCACCGCAGCGGGTGTTGCTGCACTTGCAACTGTGTATGCGTGTTTGTGTGTGTGTGTGTGTGTGTGTGTGTGTGTGACTTTATTTGCATGTGACACACACGGCCCACACGTGTCATGGATACCTGAGCCAGTTGCTTGCCTCGGTCCGCGCGCATTCGTGCATTCGTTGGCCAAGTCTTCAGGTCTCAGTTTTCCGTTGGCTGTTGGTTGTTGGCTGTTGGTTGTTGCCGGTACTCATATATCCGTATAACCCATGCATCATGTGACACGGCACGTAGACTCGTAATAAATTTGCCTTTGCTGCTGCTCTCTGTGTTGGCCCAGGCCGAAGGCCAAGCAATTTGCAACTTGCACTTTGATTATTTATGTTGCATGCGCCCAGTCGTAACCCTGCATCATATATACACATTTATATAAATATATGCGTGTGTATGTGTATGTGGCTTGTTGCAATTTTTCAATTTAACCCGCACACAAAGGCCACGCCATGAAAATGGATTATGTTTGCCTGTCAAGGATATCATCCAGTTGGTTATCCCGTGACAGCCACTATCACCATGTCAGCGATGCAAACAGCATCGAAATTCATGTGGCACTTGTTTGGCCATATCAGAAAATAATCCAATACTGGCACTGCCCATAAATGTTGTCCCCCGCTGGCTAATTGCTCTCATTAAAGCAGCATTCATCGAGTTGCTGTCAGTTGCATTTTCCAATTGCAAGTGCAACTGGCAACTGACAGCTGCAATTGATTTAAACTCATGTTTGATGCCCAGTTCGGCAGGCAATTCGATTTACATTTCCTCCCGCTGTGCTGTATTCATTCATTTGTGCTGCCACAAATAATAGCTGAAATATGTATGCACATATTGTAAATTCTGATATTTGCAACAATTTTAAGCTCCACAAAAGGTTATTTCATTTGATTATTTTTGTTCAATTTAGCCTTTTGTTTATGTAATTGAAAAGGAGCAAAAACGTTGTTTACAGCTCACAATATTGGAAAATAGTCTTAATTATTATGGTAGTTTTGGAAAAATACCTATTTTTGAAATTTGTGGAGGCGATGGGCGGAATGGAAGTTTACAGGAGGTAATCAGAAAACGGCCAAGAACGGTAAATCCAGCTCCAAATAAAAGAAAAACCATTCAATTATATCAGGCAGATTACGGCTAACCGCTTCTAAAGATCGCACATTGAGTTTTATTCATTTCCTTTAATTTTGGAGTCACAAAATTTGACAGACAGCTTTCGGATTCTAAAGATCGAGCTGAAATATAGGTTGGCTATACCTCACATCCCTTTGTAATTGTAATTGTTAATGACGTTTTGTATGACGTTTATGTATGATAAATGAAAATCAAGTTTATCTTAATGCATACCAATTCATTTTTGTTTTTTTAAGCCCGACTTCTTATCAAATTTCTTGTAATTGCTCTGCGACTCGTCTAGCTGCATTTAAAAATCCGGCCCTGATTCTTGCAACATTAAACACGAGACGGGGCAAAAAAAAAAAAAAAAATGACAGCAGCGTTAAATGCGATTTATATAATGTGGCAAAATGTTGGCAAATGCAAAGTGGCAGCCAACCCACCCACCCCCTAGCTTCCTCTTATTTCAGCAGAGAAATTGATTTAATTTAATGCTGGAATTGCATTAAATTTGCTGACTTGGCTTTGATTCCATTAGCGTTGTTTAATGGCATTACCTTGCAAACCAATTTTAATGCTGGTCAATAGAGAGAACACACACACACACACAGAGACACACAGACACCCATGTGTGGTATTTGTTCGCAACTTTATCATAATTATTGCTGGATACAAATGCCGTATGTGGTTTGCGGCATGCGGGCGCGGCTGTTCAGCTTCATTGATTTGGCATTGCATAGCTGGCCAGGGTGTCCGGAAAGCGTGTAGCGAGTTGCGGGTAGCGGGTAGCGGGCGTAACGAGATTTTGGCAGCCAGTGAATGGCATTGGGTTTGCTAGCTGTCCACCGAAAAACAACAAACAATTTGAAAGGCAACAACAGCAACAATTTTAAACAATTTCGTTTGTGCCACACGGCAAAAACGTTGAGTGGGCAAAACGGGCGAAGTGGCGGCGGTATGCGAGAATGCGGGTCAGAATGGCATTCTAATCGGATTTTGTTGCAGCTGTGGCCAGAGCTGCCAGCGCAAAACAAAAGCTTTGCCAGCAAATTGATATCGAGAGCAATTTGGCGCCGGACAGTTGTTGGTTAGAGTAGGTGTACGGGGGCTTGTGGTTTAAGGTATTTCAATTTGAGTTCTCTGGCAAACACTGCGTGTGCGCAATTGCATAATCTTTGAAGCTTCAATTTGATCGCTCAACATTTGTAAGTCATTTGGCAAGGACTCTGTCCTGCAGCCTGACGTTGATGAATACAGCCAGGGCGATAAATTCAATTACAAGAGGCAGCCAGCGTGGACTATAACTCAGCGCCAAGCTGACAGAGATGGAAGAGGAGGGAAGATGGTGGGGAAACTCTTTATTTCCCACCTTATATATATATATATACTTATATACTTGCCTATGGCTTTTAAAGTGTTGCCTGGGAATTGTTAGAGAGCCGCAGACACGCACAATGAAATGGCACAAGAAAACAGTTAAAAAGCAAGCAAGCCAAGAAAAAGGCAAACAACATGAAATAAATGCAATAAATTTTAAACATAGAGATGATAAATTGCTCTGGGATTTCGGCTCAAAGTGCTGCCAATGCCGAGCAGCTGCCTGAAGGCAGCCAGGCCCCCCTCCCCGCCAGCCAGCCACGTATCCTGCCCAACATTTTTACAATTTGTTTGCGGCTTCACTTGTCCCTCGCTTGCCACCACCTTACATCTCTCTCACTCAACACGCCAGCGTTTGGGCCACATGTGTCTGTATGCTGGCATTTGTTGTTGTTGTTGTTGTTTATTTTTATCTATTTGGCCTCATGCTTCTCTGTCGTTATTTAATTCTCTCTCGCTTTGAAATTGATTTGACGCTTGGCTTTTATTTACTTTGCTACCAAACTTGCTATTCGTATCACATTTGACACGTCGTCCCCAAGTCAACTTTGGCTGTGAGTTGCACGGCAAAAGTTGCATTCAAACTCCCACTCAGAGCTGCTTAAGTCCTGTCCTAGTTATAGTTGCTGTTGATATGCAAACTTTAACTTTCAGCTGCATTTGCAGCTGTCGCCAAATGTAATCCGTTAGTTTAAACTTATCATCACGCTTGTATCTTTGCAGAAACTTCAAATATTCCGTGATTAGGACGTGGTGTACCCAAGCGCTCTAAATGCAGACGATATGGTGAGTGTGACTATACTATAATCTAAAATCAACTCCTCCGTATCGAGGCGATTGCATAGACAAGTGCAAGCAAAAACATTTGCTCAACTGGCAGGCAGCGAAAAAGCATTGCCTACTTTTAGGGGCAGCAATCGCATGGGGAAAAGATGAGTGAGTGCTGCATAGAGTTATTTCTCGTTGATATGCAGCTCAATCCCATTGCTGTTGTAGCCTCGTGACTGGTAAGTTGTACCAGCTGTACGCTCACACAACAAGAACAATGCACACACATACACAATGCACACATCGCTCATGCATTACGCATACGCCGCATATGCCCCGAACTATTAGCAAGCGCATTGCATATTTATGCACTGAAGTATTTGGAATGTGCAATGTGCGTTGCATAGCAAACAGGCTTTAAGAACCATTCACACACACACACACATACACACCCACACACACACCCACTGAGCGAACAGACAGATTTGTGCTTGTTTATAAATATAAGTTTTAGTGTGCGAGCTCACAAAAGGCTGCACTAAGTTTTCTAATTAAAAACTACAAATTATTGTGAAGCACACTAAGTGGCATTGTACACACACCCGTACAGACGCACACCCTCATACAGAAAAGCAGGCAACAAGCCGTCATATTCTTTGCAATTTAAGCTCTGTGTGGCAACAAAAGCCAAATTTAAATTACCATTTGTCAAAAAGGCAACAACAGCAGCAGCAGTTACAGTTCACACATGCACACACACTTACCTTACTGCACTGTATCGTTTCGCTAATTTTCACAGGCTGCAGCTGATGATAATGATGATTGCGATGATGCTGTTGCTGCTGTTGACGATGATAATGAAGTTGTGCCTTGACTTTGGCTTCGTTCTGTGTCCTGCCAGGCCATGCATATTACATACGGTTGCAACTCGACAGGCTCAACTGTCAGACAGCCAGGCAGCCAGTCTCGCATGCATGACTGCAGCCACGCCCACTTGCTGGTGCCCCATGGTAATGCATTTTATTTTGAGCTGCATGTGAAATTCAATGCAGCAAAAAAAGTCTGCGCAAAAATGCGAAAAACTACAGCAGTCCAAATAAATATTGCATATACATTTATTGCACTGGTTGAAAATGTATCTACAAGAGTTAAACAGTTTAACGGCTTATGCATTCATACGCACCGTTATTCTCTGCTGCTAATTTCGTTGTTGGTGCAGCCTTAAGCACTTGTTTGCAACTGGCTTTCGGTTTGTGACGGCCGCAGCAGCAATTTTAATCCATGCAGCAGGTAGCATGTCAGCCCCTCAGTCTGTCAGTCCGTCAGTCCGTTAGCCAGTTAGGCAGTCAGTCAGCCAGTTGTGCTTCTGCCTGTCACCTCTGTCTGTCTCCTCGTGTTGCTCTCGCAAAATTTATGCAACGAACTCGCGGGTGTTGAAGTGTGCATAAAAACATAGTATGTGCTGTTGCTGTTGTTGTGTTTTGGTTGCAGCTGCTGCTGCTGTTGTTTAGTGCAGTTTTTGCGCTGCTACAGAAGCCATTTGTTTCAGGCAGCCATTTCCCATTCTTTTTATGCTTTGGTAGAGTATTTTCACTTGCTTCCAATCTTTTTAAAGCTTTTCGGAACAGAAATAAAGCTACCTAAATGTTAATTTCAAAAAAAAAAAATCTTTATTGTGCGGAACTGACTGATTATTTATCAAAAAACTATCGAAATAAATTGAGTTAAAAAACATCAAGTGTTTTTATCCAAAACAAACTAATATTGAAAAACTTCTTCAAATATTCCCTATTTCGTTTGGCACTTTCTAAGATTAAGAATAAGTTGTAAACGCATAAATACACAAAAAAATCATTTAATTTATATTTTTTTGTCACATTTTCATGCGAAAAGTAAATGGATAAGCTGTGAAGGAAGTCACCGTGTCTTAGCAAACAGAAAAACCAAAACCAAACCCTTTAGCCGTGCGTCTTATAAAATGGATGTTAAATGCAATTTTCTTACCTTTAAGTTCGTTAAGCCATTGACCGTGAGCACCTTTCTATTATCTTGTTGCTACTTGCTTGACGGCGATTTTCCTCTTTTTGTCTGCAATTTCTTCAGCTCTGTTTATCCTTAAATAGAAGTATAATAGCCATGGATACGGCTATTTTCACAATAGAGAATAAATGCAACGCCGCTGCCAATGATGCTATATGATACTTTGGTATTTATGGAAGATTATATAGTTTTTACACTCGCTTACGAAGTGAAAACTTTATTTTATTAGATAGGTTGGGTTGTTAGATAGATGAAAATCTAAAAAGTTGGTATAGATGATGTCTAACACGCAGCTAAGGTGTCAATTATGACTGCGTAGAGGCAACAATTTTATATTTGTTTTCGTTTTATAGAATCCATAATTCACCATTGCAAATTGTGTTAAGATTCAAATTCTATGTAAATTTCGTGTTGTACGATGTATCAACTGTATCAGTGAGAGTGTTTACAATTCGGTGTACAGTTAAAAGCCTCTCTTTCGCCTTCATATTTTTTGGTTTTTTTTTTGGCACCACTTTTTGCGATGCTTATTTTGTAGTCTGTGAATTTCAGCGTTCACTTTGAAGCGCTTTAGTTCCCTCTAATTGGCTGTGGCTGCCTTTTAATTTTTCTCGGTTCTTTTTTCCATTATTTTCCATTTTTGCATTCAGAGTGGCAAATGCATTTGGATCAACAGCAGCAGCTGCTGCTGTGGCTTCAACTTTAAGCGAGCGCATTAAAACGCAAAGAGTCCTGACTGACAAATTGCCCAACTGGACGGGGACATAATTACACTCGAAATGTTTTCATGTATGTGGGTGTGTCTGCCTAAGTGTGTGTGTGTTTTCGTGTGCATGAAAACTAATTGCAAAAATGGAAATGCAAATGGAAAAGAAAAAGCAGCAATAGTCAACACACCAAATAGAAACATTGTGTGCGTACATGTGTGTGTGTGTGTGCTAGTGTGTCAGACACACACCAATACCACCATACACTGCGCAAACATTCAAAATGACAAAACAAATGTCGTTTCATTTGGTTTTTGTATTATTTTTTTTCTCACTGTTGCTCCACGCTCGCTGCAATTAAAATTCCCAACTTTCTGTTTGTATGTCGTGTGTGTGTTTGTGTGCGTGTACTTGTCTATATTTGCTAGCTAAAATAAAGAATTATGTGGTAACTAAATTGCTGCATTCGCATTAAAGGCATCAAAGACTGCGACAGGACTTGCAACGTTTGCTGTCCGTTTTCAGTTCCTGTTGCATCAACCACTTCAATTATTTAGCAAGACGTATTTCTATACTCGTTCACGAAGTGAAACTAGTATATTGGGTTTGAGCAAGGTCCGTCATGCTGTCCGTCTGTCCGAATGAACACAACTTTTTCGGCGCTATTGAAGATAGAGACTTGAAACTTTGGATATTTACGTGTAGTTATCCTCTTCAGACAAGAGTTACCAAATTTGGAAGGTGGATAACTGGGCACCTCCTTTAAAGATCACTACAAAAATTTCGCCCAAGCAATTTTGACATGTGAACCTCTCGGATCTATAGCTCCATAACTTTGTCAAACTTCATGTTTGATGGCATGTTGGTCATGTTTTCTCATCTAGATTAGTTCTGCATTTAAAATATATGCATTTTTGAAAATAACATATTTTTCATTTTTTTGTGAACATATCATGTACAACCCCCCTCCCCTCTATTCATTTTCAAAAAAATTTTTTTTCAAAATTTAGAATTGAGAATTTTTGTTTTTAAACCCGATTCTGAGGGGGTAAAATTTTTTGTCAAAAATCATGCCAATATTTACAAAAATTTAGACAAGTAAAGCTCTCGGATGCAAAGCTCCCATATTTCAAACTTCCATAACTTTGTCAAAACTGAACAGATTTTCATGTTTGAAAGCATTTTGATCATGATTTTTCACTTATATCGATTTTACATTTAAAATATATGAATTTTTGAAAAAAAAACTTTTTGGAAAATAAGAATATACCCTCCCCTATATCCGAAAAAAAAATTTTTTTCAAAATTTAGAATTGCGAATTTCTTTTTTTAATGGACTGTATTTGTCATAATTAATTAAAGATTAATTCTGCATTGCACAGATAATGTCTGGCTGTATATTTTATTGTACTGTCGACGAGTATTGCGCTGTCGGTTACACCCGACTACACTTACTTACTTGTTATATTTTATATTCATTAAAAATGTGTTAGAGGGAAATATATATTTTCCTTTTCTTTAATGTGCGTCCTTCTATGCGATTTGTATGACCTTAACTATACAGTGTTAAACATTATATTAAGTAATATGTATTTGTAATAAGCCTTAGCTGCTATACCGCTGAATTTCTTTTTATGATTTGTTTTGGCTTTTACTATAATTTCCTCTTCTTCCTCTTCCTCTTCTTCATCGCTTTCTTCTCGTATTCTTCACATAATTATGTTCAAAATCTCTATAGCGAAACTTTATGAAACACACAAATTTGAAATTGTATATTGTAATATACAAAAGAGATTTGTTGGCGAAATTCTGAAATGGGTACATGATATATGTTAGTCGAGCACTTTGGACTACTGCATTCTTACTTGTCACAGGTGCGCTTGTTAAAAATAAGCCCAAACACACACACTCACACACACACATTCTAAGGCTAGTTCTAGTTTGCGTTAATGAGAGCTGTAATATAAAAATGTAGAAATACTACAAGAAACAACCGCAAAGTTGGTAACTGACACAGGAACCTGGCCGAAACTGGCCTTTTCCTAGCAGCCTTTCCCTTTCCGTATAAACCACATAACGCACACAAGCACATAGACACACATTTACCTAGTTACGCATATGTCCTGATGACATTAGTGCAGCATTGCAGACATTTTTACACAGCAAAACGAAAAATTTACTGGTCAAATGGGCAGCTGGGCAGCTGGGTGCGAGCTGGCCGAAATTTTTTTTTCGTTTTTGCTTGGGGCCAATTTCGGGGCTGGCTTCAATGGCAAAGGACACTCAATGCGTTAACAGCAAGTGACATGCGTGTGTCGTTGTATGTTAGTATGTGTGTGTGTGTGTGCTTTGGAATTTTACGTTGATTACGAGCACTTTATGTGTCCGTGTTACGTGTGGGTGTTATGCTTAGTTCTGTTACTGTTGATGCTGCTGCTGTTTGCTGCTGTTTTGTGGCGATGTCTGCTTACCATCAGCTGAACATGACAATGACAACTATGCGTTCATTGTTGCAATTTTTGCTTTATTATCAGTGTCTGTAATGTCCACAAGGACGATTAGCTTACACTCACACATATATAAATTTGTGTTAGATAACCCCCTGACAATAGCGGAAATGAGTTTTACTCTGTGTCTTTCTCTCTCTCTCTCTCTCTCTCTCTCTTCTCTCTCTATCTCTCTCTCTTTGTTATTGACATCGTTTGAATTGGCAACGCATTTTGTTGGCCAGCAAATTTGATAAATGTGTGTGGTTTAAGAATGTGGGCGTGATGTACGAGCTAAGCTAATCTAATGCACTTGAAGATAATTTATTATTATTCACAGCTAAAGCTTTTTGATACCGATATTAGTTGTGGCCCCTGAACATGTTCTAAAAGCTCGCTGCCAATCAGCACAATTGAGTGGTATGCAAAAGCTTATCATTTAACTTAATGACAGTTATAAAGCTTTTGTGACTTTAGATTGCAAAAGTGTGAGACTTAGCTTACAGCTTTTCCAGAAAGCTGTGACTGGTAACTTTTGCAAGTCCTGAAAAGCTATACACTAGGGACTTGCCATAAATACATTTGTTTTATGGATGAGAACAGCTGTAAAACAACAGCTTTCGTCTTTTGGTTGACAACAAGCGATAACAGAACTTTTATATATAAAAACAAAAAATCGTAAAAATACTTTTGAATGTTAATATATATAAATATATAAAATAATTTTAGCTAATCATTTTTTTACGAACGGAAAATATAACAATCTAAATAAAGCTATATATTTTTATGTACATAATTTATTTTATATACCTGATCTTGATAGATGTATTCAAAAACCACTTCTCTTAATGCACAAATACAAATATTGTTCACAAACAAAAACTGCTTTAAATTACGAATACAAAAAAAACTTTGAAACATGCCGTCGGAAATTGAAAACAAATACAAAAAAACAAAAAAAAAAAAAAAATAAAATAACGAAACGGACCCTCATTTGTGACAAGAAGTGGTTAACAAAACGTCAAAGGATTGTCCCGGCGGCGAACGCGAGTGGAAATTGATTAAAAAGTGGCGCAGCTGGCTGAGATAACCTAAATACACAGAGTATTAACGAAATGTTTTTGCGGGGTGTTTAATCCTCGTAGCACGCGCACAAAGGCAAAGCACTTCCCACTAAATAGCGGGCGAATCGATTACCTAAAGACTGGGAAATCCAAGCCGAGTCCATCAAAATTGCATCAATATAATTTGGGTATTGGTCAAGCTCTATCTGTGGTGTGTGTATGTGTGTCTGTGTGTGTATTGTTTGTGTTGGGTTATGCTGCTCGATCCGGGGTCAAGGGGGTAGTTTATTTTCCTTTTTGTGACATCTTGTTAACATCTTATGTTTCATGCTCTTTCCGTTTTCAGGGCACAACATGGCCTCAGCACAGATACGACATTTCTATAACACACCAACAACAACAACCACAAAAAAGTCTACTTCTTCCACAACACGCCAACTCTTACAACAACAGCAGCAGCAACAGCACACGGCCAACAGCAGCAGCAAACGGAAACAATTTGAAAACGAAACGTTTTTGTGCCACAGAACAACACAAAGTAAATTGGCAGCAAGAGCAACAGCAACAGCAGCAACAACATCATGGCAGTCACTCACGCCAGACACACTCGGGGCAGCAACAACAACAACAACATCAGATGATTCGCAACCGAGCGGAAGTGAAAAAGGTGCGTCAAATTGGTTATGGACAATACATGAGATCGCTGCCAGCACCAGCTGTAGCGGCAGCAACAGCAGCAGCAGGAACATTAGAATGTTACAGCATGTTGGCAAGAAGCCTGGCCAACAGCAATTGCAGCAGCAGCAGCAGCAGTCGATGCTGCATCGGCAATATCCTGTCGCAGGTTCATATGGTGCTAATTGGAATGACGGCAACCACAATATTGGCACTGGCGTTGCGGGATGGCAACGCATTACTGTTGCTACTGTGGCTGCCGCTGTTGCTGTTGGGCATACCAAGCAGGTTGCCACAGACAGTAGCAACAGCAACAAAACAGCTGCAACAGCAACGACAACAACAGCAATACAATCACGCTTATCTTCCAAAATCAAACACGGCCAAGGTCAAGACTCTGCAACAGCAACAGCAACAACAACAAGAACAACTACAACAACAAGAACAACAACCAAACAACGTAAAGTCTATCAACACTGCACAAACGATGTCGCTGCCATTGCCCTTGGTCCTCGGACTGTCAAATTCTTTATGGATATGCAAAAACTTGCACGCACTGTATTTCCGCTTGTTATTGTCTTCAATCTGCTACCTTTGTTCTATGCAGGTAAGTGATATTCTAAGTCCTTTGTTGTTTATCTAAAGGCAGTACACTAAATTAGGCTAACAAAACTTAAATGTTCACTCTTTGGTCAAATTCAACAACTTGGCAAAACACTGCACTAATTGAGGCCAAGTTTGGTGTGGACCGCAGCCTTTTATCTTGGCCAAATGTCCTTCAGCAAGTCAAGTGTTGTTGCTGTGCCCCTGTCGATTTGCAACTGAATTTAGACCAAATTGCGCTCGAGTATATAAATAAACAAATGGTAGCACACTTTTTTGCGTCACTTAAATGACTTTGACAATATTTGCACACACACACACACAAAAACAATAGCAGGCTCATTATTTATATCGACATGCTAAAAAAAAGGCACAAATTTAATGACCAACAAAACTGGACATCGCCCCAGGATGCTAGCTCGAGTCCTTTGCGTCAACTTTTTAACATCGTTTTTGTGTACGGACGTTTTTCTTTTGCTGCTGCTTATTTTTCGAAAAAAAAGCAACAGTAAAAGAAAAACACATTATTATAAAGTTTGGGTCAAACAGACAATAGGCCGCGACCTTTTTTGGCAAGTCGCTTGCTAGCCTTTGTTGTTGCTGTTGTACGCCAAACTTATTAATTAAACGCGAACATAATTATTTAAGACATTTTTGTGCGGCAAACAGCTGCTTAGGCAAATTCAATTTGCGATCCTCGCTTGATAGGCACAGCCGAACATTAACGGGAACCGAGCGGGTGTGCGGGAGTGCCTAATGTACCAAAAAAGACAAAGGCAAACAAAAGACGCCGCCAGTTCAAAAGGAAATCAATGACAATTCGTTAAATGTCCCTCATTATCATCATCGCTAGGCGCATCCGAGCAGCGATTAAAGTAAATTCCAGCGCCTGCCTGGCCTGGCCCGGCCTGGTCTGCTCGCTACTTCCTTATCAGTTGAGCCAGCTATCAAAACCTACAGCAGCAGATGCTGCCGCTGCTGTTAGCGTTGCTCTCTTAAAGCTCTCGCATGCGCAGTGTGTGGAGCAGGTTATCACGTCCAGCCTTTATCAGTGACTTTCGAAACTGTTTATTGGGTAATGCGACCTATTGTTTGGCACGCAGAAATTGCCAGCTATTTCCGGGAAGGAACAAGAGTTATCTACAATTTACAATATAAAGAAAAATAATCTTCAAGATATTTAAAGAAGCAGCCCAGCAGCATGTAAGCTCTGCCCACTGCTACCTGGTATTAACTTGTCCAATGATTAAGACAATAAAGAAAATGCGATTGGACACACGAAACAAATGAAATAAGTTACTCACTTAGCCGTCGCACCAGCAATTGTAATGAAAATGTAAAATAAACAACTTGCGACTTACGTCTAAAAAAGTTAAAGCGAAACCTGCGAGCGGCAAAACAAGTCCCCCAGGCGATGTTGCTGTGCGAAAAAAGAAATAAAAGAATCATAAATTCAATTTGATTTAAGATTTATTGAATGTGAGTAGCGTCCATTTGATTGTCGAACAGCCGCCAAGCAGTCAAAGTTATGGCGAAAGCTTTTGCTTACTCAGTCCTTGCCAGCTCACGAACACATATATCATCACACGCTCTCGCTTTCTGTCTCTCTCTCTCTCTATATATCTCTCGCTCTCTCGCTCGATGCTCTGATTTCATTTATATGCTGGTCGCAGCGCTCGAATCAACTCAGTCGATGACGGTCGGCCAAGCACGCAAGTTGCTTCAGCCAGAGCTTCAGCAGCAGTATTAACAGCAGCAGCAGCAGCAGTCAGAGTTGCCGTTAGAGTCGTATCGTGTGACTAGCTTTATCAGCAGCTTATTCGTTACTTTTGGCTCGTGTTTCGCAAGCGTCGCTTAAAATCTGCAGTTATTATTTAAAGTCGCGCGACGCCATTTTTAATCGCTTTTGTGCTTTTTGTGTTGCATATTTAACTTAACTTTTCTTACGCATTCCCTTTGTGTGCTCTATTCGCGTTCTTCTTATTATTTTTTGGAGTATCATCCTCAAAAAAACGCGCGTAATCGACGACTAGATTGAGAACAAGAGCTTAACCTATCAAAAGTTAAATAATACAGGATAACGAATTGTTTACAAAGGTTTCGCCTTCACAAAGCGTAAATATACATAAAATGTAACTTGAAAACATAAAAATAATTGTTATGGGTTTTGTCTGTGCACATTTGAGATACAAGTGGAATAGATTTAGATACCGAAGAGATATAGAAAAGAACGTAAAACAAATAAAAGGCTTATGTGTCTATAAAAAGGAATTTCCAATCATAGTCATTAGACTATTTATATGACTAAATTCTGAAAAAAAGTCTTAGATTAAATTCCTATGAGTTTCGATTCTGGGCTAAATGCTTACAAGCATTACGAATATATGTATAGGGGGTATATATAATATTAGTTGGCTCACTCTAGCAGACGTATTTTTCTTTGTTGCCACTGAGTTCCATTAGTTCTTCCTCACAATGGTAACGCACACATGCGAAAGAGCGGTTGTCATATAACAGCAAATAGTACAACTGGTTTGGATTTAACAATAGTTAAACGATTTATTGCTTGATGTTGGCTGAGCACAAGTACAGCTTATTCATTCATGATTCGTAGCGTCCAGTGTCCAGTCAGATAATTGACTTCCATTTAAATTGCATTTGTCTGTTTGTGACTTGTGCAAAATAATTTGCCTGGCGCTGACAGGCGACTGGCAACAACTTTGATAACAGCTCAAAGAATCTAATTAAAAATGTTTGAAGAGCCTAAAAGAAATCCAAAGTGAGAACACAAAGGCGTCGCCTGTTCGAGATCACAATACTCTGGACTCTTTGGCCCACAACAATTTGCCAATCGATTGCAAGATTGAAACGTGCCAACTGTGCAAATAGTCAATCAATAGCCAATCGTTGGATGTTTTGTGTTTGCGTTTGTTTGTATTTGTGTAGCTGGCCAGGTGATAAGCAAACATTAGATTGAAGTGATAACTACAACCCTTTGCATACCAAAAAAAAAAAACTTCCACTTGCGCCCAAAGCCTGCTACCTGCTCTAAGCCAGCTACTAGGTTGGGCGTTGTGTGCGCCTCCTTCACCTTGTTTGTCCTGAACCTAATGGAGAGATAAAAGTTGCTACGTGTGGTAAATGTTAAAAAGAAGCGACTGAACGACGACTATAAATGTTGCCCGACTCGAAATCCTGTTTGAGGGTTTTACGCATAAATTATTTATTCATTTGCTGTCGCTGAGTTTTTGTGTGCATCATTAAAATTTCACTTGGCTGAGAGAGGGTTGCTTAGCCAATATCCAAATCCAGCTACGGTTGACGAACTGTATTTCATAATGAGCTGCACTCGTTTAACTTTTATGCAGACTCGTGAAACTTTTACTTGCCACGCCTATCTGCACAAATGCCCATACAAAACGCCCCTTTGCTCATATGATTGCCCATTTTCAGTAACTTTTTTTGCCCCACGAAATGCAAAGAAAAAATGCTAAGCGGTGGGCGTTTCGCCGGGGAGTGTGGCTTGGCAAAGTTTCCGTTTTGATTTTCTTTTTTTTTTTTTTTTTGATTTTTTCCGGTGCCCCGCTCTTTTTCATTTCTTTTTTGTGGCAAAGGAAAGAAATTATTATAATTTTACCCATTGGCATTGGGCCCACGTTGCGTATGCGCAACTTTCACAGCCTCGAACTCGAAATTAATAAGCGTTTGCAGCACATGAGTAATTCCGTTGCTGTAGCTTTTTTTACTTTTAGCTTGGTTGAACACTCTATTTTTTTCCTTTATTTGTGCAAATTTCCGGCCAGTTTTCCCCAGAGCGGCCTCAGTTGCAACATTTGCCGCCGCTGTCAAGGTATATTAAAAATATAGAAAAATGTTGCAACTTTTTTTTTTATTTCATCAACTTGATGCATGTCAAGCTAAAAACTTTGCAGCCAACAAACTTTTGCATCGGACAGCGTGCCAGTAGCAGGAATTGTGCGAGTTTTAGGTGATGGGCATGGTAACGCCTACTCCTTTAAATTGTATTTCGTTTGTCAAAGCGGATAATGACTACGTTGATTAAAATGTAATAAGCCCCTACAACCTAGCATTGGCTTTTGATGTGCTCCTTAGACTTTACAAAGTAGCTGCCAGCCAGCAGCTTATTATCCTAATTGAAGTCTTCACACTTTATCGTTACTTAGCAGTTCCAGTTACGGCTTAATTGAAAACGTGCTACCTGGCAGATAGAAAATGTTAGGTATACCATACGCACAGAAAAATGCTGAACTTTGTCTATTATAACCGAACAATTTGGTAAAAATACGACCTATTAAAAATTAAAAAATAAATATTTATAAAAAATTTATGCAAACGTTAAAAAGCTAAAGGTTAATTACATATGTGGTATAATGTTATAATTTTTAAATATTCAAAGTCAGCATAGACATTATATAATTTATATTATCTACATTTTTCCAAAAATTTATGACTCTGAAAATTTGGGAAAAAAGTAAATTTAAATTTATCATATAAACATTTATGTTTGAAGCTTCATGATCATTAAACTTTCCACACCTGCCATAAGTGACAACTGCTGAAGCTAATGAATAATTTATTTATTTACTATAGTTGTCACTTAATTAAAATTTTGTATATTCTTTGACCTTTTAATAATTTTATTTGTACTTTATATTTAAATATAACGACTTTTCAATATTAATATTCAAAAATTATTTATTTAAAATTATTTGCATTAATTACCTATATTTGAATTTTAAATATTTTTACTTACTCAACCTTCATGTATTTTCGTGAACTTTTCACAAAGTACACGTCGAAATAAAAATGAAATCATTTTAAGAACTGTTTGCAAATTTATGACTCAGTGCGAACGCTGTCAGATATAATTAATAATTCAGGCAATCCAATTAATTAGTCCACAAGATGATGCTGAAGTAATTTTTACTTAACTGCAGCTAGTCAATCAATTTTGATGCTCTATCTGGCCATTTGCCAAAATTGACAGCATTACAAAGCGAAATGTTTCCAACATTGAAACAGAAAGTTTTTGCATTATGAATGTATGGATAGGAATTCGCAAAGTCAAATGGAAGGAGGCTGACAACACAACCTATGTATAGAGCAAAATAATAACGCAGAAACTCTGCCAATTTCGATAAAATTCGTTAAAGTGCGTGGCCTAAAAAGTTTTGGGCACATTAAATATTAATATGACAGAATTATAGCTGTAAAAATATAGTTGCGAAGCCATTAATTATACGAGCTCTAATTGTAATACAAAATTGTTTAAAAAATATTAAAACATCAGCTTATATAATTTTCATTATTTAAAATGAATTAATTTGTCCCCGGGCTATTAAGGATGCAAATATGAAAAATTTCTCGCCCAAAATCCGACTATAAATTAATATTGCAAATGCAAATACACATTGAACTCATTGCAAATTTAAACATCAATATTTTTGCAAATTAAATTTGACATACACATAAATAAAACACGCAAATATGAATTGACATATTACATTTGTTTTGCATACCCTGTAAAAGGCAATGCAATTTGGACGTGTTACTTCGCTTATTCCTTTACAATATATTTACAAAATGAAAAAATATAGTTGCTTTTCTATCTACCCAATGAAAATATTATCTATCTATCTACCCAATGAAAATTTTATATATTAATATTTGTGCGAATTTACTGAGTAAAGTGTTTTTCTGATGATATGTTATGTTTCTTAACGCACTTCTAGCTTCCATCAAATTCTGCCAGGTCACCTATATCCAAAGAAAATTTGAATAGTAATATTATTATCAGTATTCGTATTTAAAATATTTATGTACTTCGTAATTGTACACAGAGTATTTGCTAATCGAATACTCCCAACTTGATCATAGTTCCTTGTGTTGTTTGTATCAGTGTCAGATAAATGTGTGCATAACTGGCGGCCAATTGTTTGTCTGAAAATGAGCATTCAATACTAGCTGATATCTAAATGGGAATGCCGTTTACTCAAGAATTTCATCAATCTTCGTTGGGCGCCCGCATTAGCTCACAAAGCGGCCAACTTGGTGTCGTCCTTTTGACTACCTTCCTTCGCTTGGCATATTACGATGTCTTTTGTAACATAACAAAAAAACGTCTTTGTTTCGCATTTGCGTAATCTTTAAAGTATCCGCATAAAGCGAAAGTGAAAGCGAAGCATGCAACAGGACATGAAAATGCTGGCGGTCGCAGTGGAAATCGCGGCCTCTGTATCGAGGTTAAGTTACTTACATGAGCGGGTATTCAAATCCCTCTCTCCATCTCTCTCTTACTGTTCTTTGTCTCTCTCGCTCTCCAGAGTGACAGACGCGCGTTAAAATATAAGACAAAAGATTTCTGCAGAATTTAAGCGTAAGTGTAGTCAGTAGCGGAAATGCTTAGGCAGACGCACACACATTAAAACGCACACAAACACACACCTGGCAGCATTTACTTACTATGTTCTTAAAAATTCATAAATGTGCGCTGACTGCTGGCAGCTCTGCCGTCGTCTCCACTAAACAAGTGCAATTATTTTAATGCACTTTTGACTTTTGACATTGCAAGACAACAGCTGCTACTGCTGCCTCAGCAACAAGACGGCTCACAATCTTAAAGCACTTTGAAAGCATTTATGCTGCCATTGTTTGTCTACACGAACTTTGCCGCCCAATGGGGCGACACTTGGCGGTACAGCCTCAAGGCCAACAGCGCTGCCAGCGCAGCTGAACTTGGCCTAAAAGCTTTGTGCCCCTTTAAATGCGTGCGCAATTACGCGGCGTTTACACTATGTCATCCAATTTTCTATAATTTGATAGTAGTTTTTTTTTATTTTTATTTTTTGCTGGCTTTAAGCCTTTTTTTACGCCATTCTCTGCTGACACAAATTGAATTCATGTTAGAAAAAAAATTTGCCAACGTCACCCGCAGCTGATGATGTCGATGGCAACGCATTTTGGGGGAGCGGTGGTGTGTTCGCCATTTGGCGACCCCATCGGACGTGGCTTGCGCCTTCAAGTCCAATTCACGCCTCACTTCTAGTTGGAGCTCCATTGGCGATATAACGGTCTACGCATTCAGCCAGCATAAACAAATTTCTGCAAATGTGCGCATAAAACTTACGAAATTGCAAAATGTTTTTTATTTCACTCGGGAATATATAAATATATAATATAATATATATATATATATATATATATAATATATATATATATATTTGTTTTATTTATATTTTTCTTCCTCTTTTTTGAGGTCGTTCTTTTGGGTGACGTGCTGTCATTTTGGCGCCGTCTGCTCGCCTAGTCCTTCATAGACAGCAGCTGCTGTTGGGGGCGCTAATTTAATTAACACCCATACACAAACCGACAGGCGATATGTGTCAGTGAAATGTGCTGTAAGTCTTTGAGGTGTCTTCTTCTTCTCATTCTATAGCTGGCAGGCAAAGTAAAAGTCTTCTCTTCATTCACTGGCCACATGTGTCAGCACAATATAAAAGTATGAATGCTTTTTAGGTTTATTATCGTTTGTCATAAAAGAACAAACGCCTGGGGCCAATTCGTTACGTATACGCAGCGTTTACCTTGCATTTGATATGGCATATTTATTTATGCGTGTGTTAGCTTCTTTTTACCTGTGTAAGCTGCAAATAAACTGATAAATTGACTTATTATATTGTTATCAAGCACAATTCCCTCCATAATTTCATCAGCTCGATATAAAATGTATTTTGGCGTTATAATTTAGCTGAATTTTTACTTTTTCGGGCAAAGCTCGCGACCAGACTGTAAAGCATAAATTATGTAGCAGCTATATTTATCACACAGCAAGGGGCATTTAGCTTGTTTGGAGGGAAACGGCGTGTGAGCGGTAGTAAATGCTCCCATTTCATTAATATTAATTGACCAATTCAAAGGGACAGCTAAAAGGGACATGGTCAAAAAATACAAAAGCCAACAAGTTCAAACTATGCCCGGCAAATTTATAACATTTCACTTCCGCGCAGAAGACAAAAACAAAAAAAGGAAACAAAGAGGAGCAAAAAAACACATTTCTGGGCAAGTCATTGTAAAAAACAAGCACATAAATAACGACAGACATTAAACCAACGCCAGACCAGCCAAAATAAAATATCGCCAAAAAAATATGTAAATACCGGCGGCTTGCCAAATCTCAGCTTTTGGAACAGCAGGACCTAAAAAATGTTAAGGCAAAATGCCGCATAACTAATTTTGTTACGCAGTCGCGCCTAATTAATACCTCTGCCCATCGCAAAATATTGTAAATTGGGCCAGTATCTGCATATAAAATTGGCCCGTTTCTAAGCTAGAAACATGTGCTTGCTTCCATTTCCCTAAGCTGTAGCATTCCACAAAATGAAAAAAAAATTTGAAATTCGAAATGTTTGCTGTGCAGTTCCAAATGTCTGTCAAGAGATTTCCCCAGCTGCCTGCGCCATTAGCTTTGTGCAAACATTCAATTGAACATATTTTCCTTTAACTTTTTGCATTTTTGTTGTTCTTGTTGTTCCGTTTATATTTATTTTTTGTTGACTGTCAGCAGCTGTGACCATTCACTGTAGCTGTTGCTTTGGCTGCATTAGTTTTTATGCTCAATTCCGCTCACCTTCCAGAAAGTGTTCGCTTTAAAAAACTTATCAGAGTGTGTTTTTCTTTCTTTCATTTTGTTTAATATTGCAGTTATTTTCCCATTGGCAAAATGTCAGTCGCATTTTCATTTGTGTCATCCCTTTTAGTATATATAAGTTTACTAAATTGATGTGTTTATTTAATTGTATTTTTTTTATATTTATTTATATGTCTAACAATTTTAATTCTTTTATACAAATT